>PVKA01006178.1:66031-85394 GCA_004027165.1 Ctenomys sociabilis | reverse complement strand
AGCAGAAATACAAAAGGAAATGTACAACAAGTAAAATCAATTGAGTCAGATAAGGCAAAGTGAATGGCATATGCTGCAGGATACTAATCAGCTTTTCTTCTGGATGGTTAACAACCTAAGATCACAAGTCAGAGTTGGAGAAATAGAAGAGCCACAAGGCCAGTCAACATTTTGGACCTAGCCTTTCAAGGTCAGCGAACACTCAGGACATAGGAGAACCTGTACTGCAATATCATGAGACTCAGGTGAGCTCCAAATTTTCTGAGCAAGGAGATTGTGGAGAGTCACATGAAGAGAAAACTTTCTCTCAAGCTCTCACAGAGAGCAATCTGGTCAAGCATTGGCAGTGACTCATCCACATGAATGACACAGACAAAGGAACTACAGAATAATGTACAGGACTACAAGATAAACCCTGAGAAGACTTCAATGACCACATAGGAAATATAAAGTTCATGTGTTGGTATTGAGGTTGCATTTGAAGCATTTCTCTGAATCTGCCTCTGATCAGGTTGAGGGAGTGAAATGATACTCATCTGTCCATCTGTCCTTCCCTGGAGGTAAATTCAGTATGTGCGTGTTGGCTACTGCAAGGAGAAAAGTGATGGTTTCCTTTGCTTTTTATCCCCCCCCCCTCACTTTTTAAAAAAAATGTAGTTCAGGCTGGCCTTGAACTCCTCCTTCAACCTCTTGAGTACTGGGATGATTGTAGGCAATTGCCACCATGCCCAGCTGAGGATTTCTTTTGAAGGGATCTTATCTGAGCTGGTTGTGAAGATGGATGTGTAGACAAAGTAGAGGTAAGGACTTTGTGGGGGGGGTGATTTGTAGAGATGGATTGTGTGTGGTGTGGGCCAGGGCCTGATTCACACCCACCCACCTGATAAGGCTCATCTATAAAATCAGATATCAAGGGGCCAAGGAGATGGCCCAGTGGAATAAGTGCTTCCCTGGCAAGCACAAGGGCCTGAGTTCAATCCCTGGTTCCACCAAAAACAAACAAACAAACAAAACCCACCAAACCGAGACATCAGTGAATTGATTCAGTTTGTAGGCATTGTCCAGTGGCCATGACACAGAAACCTGCTTTCTCAGTTCACCAGCTTTGCACTGCCCTGTGTGAGAAAGTGAATTAGGGCATCAACAGAAGTAGGTGGGGAGCCAAGCTCCCTGAAGGAGGGCACCATGTGTTATGTAGGCACAGCACCCTGGCTGTGGTGGCACTTGCCATCTAGACGCTGTGCTTTGACCCTTAGTAAGAGATGGGGTGTTGGTCACTGGTGTGTCATACATACCAACGCTTCCATGAGCACTGTTATTTTGTCCTTTATTGAGAGTGGCCTGGCTTGGTTGGATATAGCAACTGTTTATACTACTAATACACTGAGTTTGACAATAACTGAAAAATGGGACCAGGAGTTGAAGAGAACAAGATATGAATTTTATAGTGAATGTACGTGTTCACAGAGTGTGGACCATATGGCTCCCAGGGCATCTGTTTGTTGACTTAATATTCCCACTGCAGTAGGGACTTAACTGAGATTATTTAAGTTTCTGGGGTGGGCTGCATCCCTCGTCTGGTGGCTTTAGGGAGAATGGGAAGGATGAGAACAAACTTTTTTTTTCTGGAACTGGTGTTTGAACTCAGGCCCTTGCACTTGCCAGGGAAGCATGTATTCCACTGAGCCATCTCCCCGGCCCTTGAGAACAAACTTTAGATGCTCCATTCTGCCTCTCATTCCTGCCGGTTATGTAACTGCCCTGGCGAGGAAGCCCTGGAAAGAGAAGATCTAGTGTCCTCCCATTGGATGTGTCTGTGGTAACAAGGACCGGAAGAAAATAAAGGTGCATGTTGTGGGTCTCATTGGAGGTTTATTTAGACAGGCAGTGGTGAGGATGCTGTCATAGAGGACCCAATATTATCTGGGCATTGATGAACAGTGACAGGGGACGGGACCTTTATTTGTGTTGAGGGGACAACCTGAAAAAGGCACCATGACATGAGAATGTTGTCCCTTGGCTGGAGTCTTGGGCTCAGAAAGTGGTAGGAGGTGTCAGGATTGGTGAAGAAGCACTGCATAGGGGGAGGAGCATAACGTTGGGGTCAGACTGCCTGCATTCGGACTCCCATCTCTGCTGCTCCTGGATGTGTCACTTGGCCACGTTGCTTAACCTTCCCAACCATCAGTTTCCTTGTTTGCAAAGTCTGGATGTCACAGTTGTGAGTGCTGAGATATAAAATGCAGACAGATGCCCAGCCTAGTACCCACCCTTAGTACATGGCAGCTGTTATTAGTGTCGTCATGCGTCCCAGCCGCTGTAGCTCAGCCCTCTTCTGCGTGCTAACTTGTAAGCTTGGTCGGCACTGAGAACTGTGGCTGTGCAGTGTGCAGGTCTGCACACAGGCTGGACAGGAGCATCTCTGCAGAGAGATCCATGCAGACCTGGATGCTTTATTAGAGTGACGGTGGGGCCAGGTGAGTTCACAGTTCAGGGAGGAGCCCAACAGGGCTTGGTCCCAGCTGCCAAAAGAGATGAGCATCTCACTGATGAGACACCAAGGCAAGAGACAAGCTAGTGTTGGTGGACTGCTAAGTGGTTTCTTTTTATTTTCTTTCCACTGCTGGGGCTTGAACGCATACATTAGCGCTGAGCTACATCCTCAGCCCTTAAAAAAAATTCCTTTAAGACAGGCACACTAGGTTGCTTAGTTGCTGATACTGTGTTCAAACTTGAAGTCCTCCTGTATTAGCCCCTTGAATGCTGCAACTACTAGTGTGCACCACCGTACCAGTGTCTTAGTTACTCTTCTCTCAATGCTGGGACAAATACCCAACAGCCAAACTGAAGGAAGGAAAGGTTTATTTAGCTCACAGTTACTGGAGGTTTCAGTCCATATTCAGCTGGCTCCAAGGTAGCCTGGCATATGGCAGAGAGCAGCCTTTCATGGCTTTGGCAAACAGCAAGAGCGCAGGGGAGGAGCAGCAGCAGCTCAAGCTGCTAACTTCGCTTTCCTCCTTATATTGAAATGCAAAATATCTGCCCCAGGGCAGGTGCAGCATCCACACACAGTAATCTATCACAAACTCCAGAGGCTGTCCCGAGACTGCATGAGGGTTGTGGGGACACCTGTACACAAATCATAGCAACCAGGCTACATTACTCTTTTACCTCATTTATTCTTCAAAGCCATCCTTTTAGTTCAGTACTATCCCCACTTTTGGACAGGAAAGCTGAGGCAAAGAGGTTGTATGCATAGTGTCTGCACCAGGGTGCTTACCTGGCTGGGCTGATGCTTACTAGTGCTCTGAACCCCAGCTTAGCCCCTCCAAGAGGAAGCACCAGGAAGAGTTCAGTAGCGAGGATGCCGCAGTGCGCATGCTGTATAAGAGAAGGCCAGGTGAGCAAGTAGTTGGGCTCTGCCACCAAAGAGCATGTGGCATAATGACTGCAGGTGTAGGCTCACAGGCACAGTCTTAGGATAGTGGAGGCTTTAATGTGTGTAGGGGCTGAGAAGGAGGATGGAAGAGATGCAGATTCAACTTAGGGTGTTGTAATGAAGAGGAGGGGCTTTGGTGATGCTAGATGATGGGCCAGAGGCTAAGGGGTACTCTTCCGCAGGATGAAGGAGAGGTCCTGGGAGATAGCTTGCAGCTTAAGCACTGTCTGGCAAGTGCAAGGTCCTGAGTTCAATCTCTGGTACCAAAAAAGAAAGAAAGAGGGCTGGCAAGATAGCTCAGTGGTCTAAAGCGCCTGCTTTGGCAAGCTTAGGCAAGCTCTCAGGGACAGCGGTTCGATCCTCAGCACCACGTGCCATGCCAGCCCCTCCCCCAGGGCGGGCTGAGCTGACCCCATCCCCCCCCCCACAAAAAAAGAGTCCGTGATGTGTAGCGAGACACTGTAATAAATAAATAAATTTTAAAAAAGAAAGAAAGAAAGAGAAAAGAAAAAGTAAAAGAAACAGAAAAATTTAGGGTTAAGGAGAGGTCTGAAGACCAGAGACGGGGATTTGAGGCACTCCATTTCTCACTGAAGAGAGATGCAGGAGAACTTGCTGAGCAGGAGTCTGACAGGAAAGAAAGATGAGATTAGAGATGATGGGCATGACTAAGAGGAGGCAGAAGGGACACCTGACCCTGGATCCCCAGGTGGAGGAGAATGAGGATAAGTGGTGACCCAAGGGGCAGAATGCACCAAACAGCAAGGCAGTGTGACCAGGAGGTGGGGAAAGAGAGGCGGAGGCCTGGATGAAGACCCCGCGTGCTGACTGTAGCTCAGCCTGCAGGCAACAAGGTAAAGAGCCCTGTCTAAAGCAAGGCAAGCTCAGGGACCGGGTTCAGGTTTGAGCCCCAGCACCACATGGCATGCTGGCCCCACCCCTGGGTGTGCTGAGCCAGCCACTGAGGCCGGGTGTGATGACGCACACCTGTAATCTCAGCACTGGGAAGGCTGAAAACAGGAGGCTCACCATGAGTCCATGCTGTATAGTGAGACTGTGTACCAAGTACATTAAAAAAAAAATAAATGAATAAATAAATATAAAGTAAAACGATGGGGAAAGGGAAAGGGGCCCCAGGGAAGTGCAGGAAGGGTGTCTGTGGAGACAGACAGTAACGTAGAGCGCAAGCTGCCACAGGCTTGTGAGGAGGCGCGCAGACCGCGCTGTGAGCTCTGCTGAGATGGACCCTTCCCTTGGCTCCTTGCATCCTTCTACATTTTTTTGTTCAGAAGAATAAGTGGCTTCCAGCTGCTCCCCGGGGTGGTGCCATTCTGTGGTGACGCAGTCCAAGTTCAATGGGTAAAGGATGTAAAAGTCTCTTCTTCCTAAACCGCCCCCCCCAGCTAATCTTTGTAAAACAGGGCTGATAATTGTACTGAGTCCGTCACAAATGAGATAATGAGAACGCAGCCTTTTCTATGGTGGAAGCAGCTGCTTCAGGGAAGCAGGAGCCTTGCCGTAAACTTCAGAGCCAGCTGTGTTTACTGGCAGGTGGAAACTGCCCAGGTGCAAGTGATTTGCCACCATTGATGCATGGTGGACAGCAGTGAGATGGCGACTGGCAGCTAGGCAAGAGCGAGCTGTGTTCATGCCCCATGTCCTCGTCCTTCACTTCTTAGCCTCCAGGGTACGGTGCAATTTATGTTTACTTCTGAGACCTAGCCTTTGAGACTCTATGAAGGAAAGCCCATCCCCTTCCATCCCAAGTGCTCTAAGTGGCTGCAGTGGCCCCACCCTGAGAAGGGGCTGTGTCTGAAGGTATCCTTGTCTGACAGTATAAAGGGGTATCCTGCTGGGGGGCTCTGGTGCTCTGACCCCTGGATGCTGCCTGGGTCAGAGGTGGCATCTCACTGTTTTTAATTTTGTGTAGTTGGTACAGGGTCTTGATCTACATCTTGGATTCATAGTGATCCTCCTGTTGTCAGCTTCCCCAGGGCTGGGATTACAGGCATTGCACCCCCATGTCCTGTCTCCCTGGGGGTAGGACCTGTGCAGCATGCAGTGCCAGGGATCGAACCCTGGCCCCTGAGCTTGCCCAAGGGTAGCTTCTCACCCTTTCTAGTAGCACATGTTCCAGTCTTTCTTCCTCCTCCCCAACCCAAACCATTCTCCCTGTTGACATGCCTGCATCTGGGTTGGGCTGTGACTAAGGAGGCTGGTAGTGGAGTGGGGCCTGTGACTGGAGTTGGATGGCTGTTCCTGAAGGTCCAGAAAACAAGGTCCTGCAAGGGGAACAGGTGAGACTGATGAAACAGATGAGATCACCACTAGCAAGAATCTAAAGAGCTGATGTTCCAGAGTAAGAGCTGATGGTCTTACTCTGTAGCATGGGCACTCTGGCCTCTTCCCTGCTAAACTGTTCATTTGGCCTTGGGGCCATTCCTGCTTCTCTTGGCTGTTCTGTAGTCTCTTCATTTGGTCCCTCCTCCTTGATGGCTCCATGGTGGGGTGTTCTAGAGCTTTAGGCACTCTTCTTTATTTTTATTTTTGTTTTTTTGGATTTTTTTTTGAACTCAGGCTCTTGAGCTCACCAGGGAAGTGCTTATTCCACTGAGCCATCTCCCCAGCCAGCACTCTTCTTTATACTACTTCTTAAATCACTTTAGGAAATTATTTTACATAACATCTTTAATGTGGTCAGCTCCCAAGTGTATATCTGCAGTCCAGACTTCTCTGAACATCAGTGTCTTTGTTACTTTTCTCCCCTCACTGATACAAAATACCCAACACCCAAAGTTACAGAGGGAAAGGTTTATTTAGCTCAGTTTGTGAAGGTTTCATTCTGCACTCATTTGGCTGAAAGGCAGGTTGGCATGGCACAGGGGCAACTGTTTGAGGCGACAGAAGACAGCAACAGCAAACGCAGCAAGAGCAAAAGGGGAGGCAACCCTTTTCCTCCCTTGTATGGTGGGCTTCCCGCCTCAGGTAGGTGTAGCCTTCACACCCTGGGATGTTTACCAAGTAAGGACCTGGCCTCCTACTGAGTCACTTAGTTAAACATGTCAAGTTGGCACAATGTATCAACCATTAAAATCAGGTTCTATGTCCATGTGGCTCCCCAGTGTGTCTTCCTAGGTGTCCACACGTGTTGTAAAGCAGATGTTTCAAAACCAATGTCTGGATTTTACTCCTACATGTCCTGTGTTCTTTTTTTTTTGTGGAACCAGGGATTCAACTCAGGCTCTTGCACTTGCCAGGGAACGTCCCATATTCTTGACCCTATTCTCCTTTCTACTCAGGGCAAAGGCCTTGTAAGTCATGCTCAATTTCCTTTCTCATGCCCCTTCCCTGTCTTGGAGTACATCTTGGAGGCTTTGCCCTCAACATAGAAAGCTAAGTCAAATCATGGCACCATGTACTCAAAGCCCTTCAATGGGTTCCTGTACCAGACAAGTGGAAGAACAGGAGGAAGGGCATGCATTCTCAGGCAAGCTGCCTAATCTGTTTTCTCATCCATAATAGGCAGAGTAATTCCTGACTGGAGTGTATGTGGGATTAAGTGAGATAATATGGGATAAACATTTAGCAAATAGCTAACAGATACCTGCCCAATAGAAGGTAGCTAAAGAGAAGACTGGAACATATCTTAATTAAATTTTGGCACTGTGCTAGGCATACTGCAAGTGTTATCTTAGTGCCTTATTTTTCTTTTGTAAGTGTGTATAGTACTGAGGATTAAGCCCAGGGAACACTGAACTATATGCTCTCCTCTCTCCCCTCCCCTCCCCTCCCCTCCTCTCTTTTTTTCCCTGTCTTTGTTTGTTTGTTTTTGTTTTTCTGTATTTTTTATGGAAGGGTCTCCAGGGTGTTCAGGGTCTCACTACTAGATCAGACTTGTACTGATTCTCCTGTTTATAGCTTCCCAAGTGCTGGGAGTACAGGTGCCTCCCCCCACCCCCCAAACCCCTATTTGGCTGGCCCTTCCCTGTCCTTTTGAGACACAGTGTAGCTATGGCATTGAGCTCACTCTGTAGCCAGACTGGTCTTGAACTCAACAGCAGTCCTCTTGCCTCAGCTTCCCGAGTGCTGGGCCTGCAGATGTTGTGTCACCACCTCTGGCCCATTCTTCCTTTGTTGAGACAGGATCTCTGGAATCTCCCAGGTTGACTTTGAGTTTGCCCTCCTTCTGCCTCTGTTTCCTAAGTAACTGGTAGTGCATCTTGCTATGCCTAGGTTATTTTTTAATGTTTTAACCTTGCAAAACAATTTAGATTTAAATTTTTGGTGAAAAAATAATTGGGGGGTAGAATCCAGGACCTTGAACATGCAGACAAATCTTGTAAGAGTTACCTCCCCAGCCCTTAGGTGTTTCAATTTTTGTCACCAATATGTAGACATAGAATTTAGAGTCAAATAATTATATGTGAATTTTAAGAACGGGTGTCAAGTTGGACAGGATATTATGTCGGCTTCTAGTACTATGGACAACCACTAGGAAAATAACAAGGTAGAAAGTATTAATTATTGAATCGTTGATGTAGTTCAGGTATAAAAAATAAGATATGCAAACTGCTACACTCTCGTAATTTACTGATAAGAGGCAAACACTATAATAATGTCTGTAAGTATAATATCATGTATGCACCTTCTATGATACCAAAACATTATGAAATCCATCTTGTCACGGTATCTTAAAACTGTCTCATTGATATTTGTACTTCAATAAAACAAAAATTAAAAACAAAAAAAGAATGGGTATCAAACATAAAAAGAACAGATGTCTCCCCACCTGTGCACCTCTATTGTTCTTCTCAGCTGTAACTGTTCTAATTGTTTTTTGTTCATTTGTCTGTTTTTGAGACTGGGTCTTGCAGTGCAGCTCAGGCTGGCCTTAATATCACATGTAGCCCAGTCTGGGCTTGAACTCAGTGATCTTCCTGCCTTAGGCTCCTGAGTTCTGGGATTATAGGCATGTGTTACCATGCTCAGCTTTTAAAATTCTTTTATTATTTATACATGCTTCTCTTAAAAGTAAATGTGCTGTGACTTTTATGTACTTTTGGTTGTTATTATCTATTAACTTACAAGTTCCAGAGGTGAGAACTCACCTCTTGCCAGCTCTTTCCCCAACCCACAGGCGCTGTTTCATTCCTTCCATTCTGCCATTCCTTAAGATTGTGCGTGGCGCTTCACTGTTAGGTGTGATTATCCTAACACTGTGATTTCTGTGGTGTTCTCTGTTACTTGCTTTGTTTCCTATTTTCTTGTTGAATTAGACAGCATCTTACAATTATACAGATCTCATAAGATGTTTAGATGCATTGGATGTTCTATCAAGCTCATTTTGCTGAAGAAATCTCTCCCAGAACTTTGGCCTGGGCTGATCTTTTATGCTTACTATGCAGCTGTCAGCCTGGTGTCTTCTTATGTCTTTATCACATTCTTGGTGTTACTTGTGGTTTATGTTTTTCCAAATAATTCTTCTATTACTTTAGTGGGTAGTTTAATTAGGTGTTTGGGTTCAGTCTTCTGTGTTTACCCATGGTCTCTCTTGTTTACTTTGCCCATGAAAAGAAGTTTGGCTTTATACTGATTTCATAGATGATATAAAGGCTCATGTCTTTTTGTTTGTTTGTTTGCTTGTTTTTGGCAGAACTGGGGACTGAACTTAGGCCCTTGCACTTGCCAGGGAAGCGCTTATTCCACTGAGCCATCTCCCCAGTCCCCCACTAGATGACATAATGGAGGCTCAGAGAAGCTAAACAAATTGTGTAAATACTCAGAGCTGTAGCAGGCATGGTGGTATATGTGCGCAGTCCTGTGTGCTCAGGAGGCTGAGGTTGGAGGATCACAAGTTTGAGTCTAGCCTGGAAAACCTGGTGAGACCCTATATGAAAAAGCTCCCAAAACCAAAAGCAGACTTCCAAAGAACAAATGAACAAACAAAGCTAAGGCATATCTTGGTGACAGATCTTGCCCATGTGTGAGGCTTTGAGTTTGATCCCTAGCACTGTGAGAAGAGTGGGGGACAAAAGAGGGGAGACCCACAGCTTCAACATGCCAGAGCCCAGGTTTTAGCTTAAATCTGTCTGGGTATCCAGCTTACGTTCTTGGTTAATATAGGATGTGACTGGGAATTTCATCACTGCCGTTAATTAATTTCATTTCCTTTTCCTCCTTGGTGCTCAAATGGCATCCCAAAGAGCCAAGTCTCTTATATCCTTTTTAAGAGGCTGTCTCCCAAGCTTACAAATAATAAAGAAATGTTTCTTAAAATTTAAGGGCAGAGGTAGTTTATGGAAGGCCTGTAAAGTGTAAGGCAGACTTCCATTTCTTATGCTTTGGTGATGTTTCTTTATCATCTGTTGGCAGTTTGGGAAAGGAGAAGTATGGGCTGAATCCAAGTCCTGTGGAATGGCAGGGTTCTCGGCTAAGGGACCTCTAGGCCTTGCCATCTATGCAGGGTTGCTAGATGTGATGCTGAGGAGTTGGGTCCCAGCACTGGCTCTGGAGCTTCTCAGGTACCAGGAACTCCTAGCTCTGTTCCAGTGGGGAAGTGTGAGCTTGCTCCAAACAACAACCTCAGCCTTAACCACTTTGATTATGAGAAAACAAAACAAAATGAAAGGTTATAATTCAGTGTGGTAGGATAAGTAAATTTTTCTTGTCCTGGCTGTCTGCTCTTGCCTACTTGTGATTCCTTGTTGCTAAACATGAGAACAATTAATGTAGTATCTAAATCACCATTTGTAGATAGTAGCTGATGGATGAGCAACTGTGGTTCACTTTCTACATTTTACAAGGCATACAAGCCCTGCGCTTGGATCAGCTTTGTGATGCTGACTTGGCCTGTGTTGGTACCGATCATCTGGCTGTACATCCGTCACTGTGCACTGCTAGCATGAGACATGCTGTTCTGTCATCACTAGCTGGTTTTAGGGCTGCAGGACCACTTTCCTAGCTGATAGCAAAAAGGAGGATAAATTCTTAGATTAGCAGTTGCTGCAGGCTCAGTCACTGTCGTAATGGGATGGTGACAGAGTCCACAGAGGCAGAGGCCTGTGAGTGTGGGGGAGGAAAGAGTGAATGGGTCACACCTTTTCTTAAACAGCATCTTTGTGGCCTGAATGAGCTGGTTTCTTGGTATCAGAAGCATGACTGCTTATGAGGGCCAAATACAGAGCTGTGTTAGGTGCTCAGAGCAGATGACCCCTGCTGTTGTCCAGCATGACAGTCGTCACTGTGTCGAGCATGTTGAGAGGGAGATGCTTCTCTGAGTCTGCCTCTCCTGAGACTTCCCGTGGTGCACTGCTTATTGTTCGTTATCTGTGCTTTGTCAGGCCCCTGGGTGGCTGCTACACCTTTACTCTCATGAGCTCAGTGTCACTTCCTGATGTGTGCTTAAGAGGTCACCCTGATTGGCATTTGTCCCTTTGTACTTTGGCCTTGATTCTTGTTTTCTTTCCTAGCCCCTCTGGGTTGTTCCCTCTTTGGGTGCCCTCTCAGGCTCCTTCCCTTTACTTCTCACTAGGAGGCCTCTGGTAATATTAGTTCTGGAGCTTTGTGTGAATTTGCCCCACACCTCTGATGAACCCAGATCCTGAGGAAGATACTGTGTTCCTGTGGGGATCGGTAGACAAGGAAGACACAGAATACACACTGCCTGTTGTCATATGAGACTTGTGATCTGATCTATTAAAACATAATGCATTTGGTCTTATTCCACTCACACAGAACTCCTGAACCTGTTGGTTAGAGTTGAGAGAAGCAATCTTGTTGTGCATAAGCGTCTTGCAGCCATACCTGAGTGTGTTCTGCTGGTGACTCTTAGGGGAGGGGCTGGTTAGCAGAGGAGCCCACCCCATGGTTAGAGGCTTAGTCCTTCAATCTTACCACTACTTCTTCACCCTGAAGGAAAAGAAAGAGACTGTTCAGTCACCAAAGATTGAGTGACCAATGAGTTAATGAACTGTGCTTATAAAAGGAATCTTGATAATTTTTGGGGTATTGGGCACAGAGAGTATTGGCCTCCAGAGAGGGCACAAAACTTTTGTGTCTTCTACTTCCCTGTATGCCTTGCCTTAAATGTCTTCTCCATGTGGCCTTCCCTGAGTTATATCTTTTATACTAAACCAGTAAGCACAAATTATCAAATTTGAGGAAGGGGTTGAATTGTAAGAACTTAGCTATCATCTGGGGTGGCAGAATTCTCATGGGAGTGAATCCTCAGCTTGTGGGATCTTTTGCTATTTCTTTTTTATTTTGGATGAACTGGGGATTGAACTCAGTCCCTTGAGTTTGCCAGGGAAGCGCTTATTCCGCTGAGCTGTCTCCCCAGCCCCTCCGATGTTTCTAAGTAGGTAGTGCTAGGATTAAATTGAATTGCAGGACACCCAGCTAGAGTCCACAGAGAATCAAAATATTGCTTGATGTTAGAGAAAAACCCTATGCGTTTGGTATAAGATTAGAAGACAGTTGTTTGAGTTTTATAATTCCAAGATTCTTGAGGACAGAGACTGCCTCGTGGTGTTGTTTGCTGATGAGCATCTGACCTAAACAGGACTGATGGAAGAACATAGCCAGTAGCTGCAGAATGCAAAGCTTACTGGTGACTTTGATTGGTGACATTGTAGCTTCCTTTGTTTGGCAGAGTTGTCTGAGTTCTCAGATGGTGACAGGAGGCCTTACATCTGTGGCATATGCGGCCTTTCCACACCTGACACCACTGACACCTCACGGGGACCCTGTGACAAGGATGGCAGCATCCATTCTTACCCAATTGTCCTGCCACCTCAGACCCAACAGATCTAGGATGAGCTCATGAGCACTGCCTGGAACAGGTTCCCCACTCTCATGGCCCACCTCCTGGGCTGTGACTAGCATGCACCTTTGACTCACATTTCACTGTAGGCTGGCTCCCACGGGCCCACCCAGTTCACTGTTTGCCAAGTACAAAGTCATCACTGGGCACCAGGCCTATATTCTTCACTTACAACCTTTCTGTTGCCAGAATGGAGAGCAGATACATCAGGTGGGTTCACACCCTGACTACCCTCACAAATTCCACAGTGGTATCAGGGCCCAGAATGGGGCCAGCCATAGCTTATTGGTGGGCCCAGTCTGCTGAAGTACAAGATCTTTCTTTATGTTTCCACTTGATAATTTTTAATACATTGTTATCCAGAGCCCTGAAGTAGTGGTTGAGCTTCTCAAAGCTGTTTTTTTTAATTGCCTTTGTCCTGCTTATGTGAATCATGTGGAAGGCTTTGAGACATCTTGAGCAGGTAGATGATCTTATATATCTTGACAATTGTTTTGACCTTAGCCAACTATACATCCTGCCCTTACAGGCTTCTCTGTCTTTTGCGTGCCGCCTCCTCTGCTTGCAGTAGCATTGTCCACCTTATCTTCTGAGAAGGTCCCTGGTTAGCATTCAGAACTCAAGAAAACTGTGTACCGCACCTACCTCTGTCAGCACACCTCATAGTGTGTCATATTTATTTGCTCACACTGCCATTTTCTCTCTTAGGCTGTGTGGCTCATGGAGCAGAGACTTAAGTTTGATTTATTAATATTCACCAATGCTGAGCACATCAGGAGTTCAGAGGATCCTGGCTTCATGAAACCAGTCATTCATTTGTAAACATTTGCTCATAAAATTTCCTAGGGCAATCCAGTACTGGGCACAGACAACAAAGCGGTGAAAAAAGCAGACAGGGTCACCTTGCCTCCATGGGGAAAGTGGCCAGGTAGCAAGAAAGCAAGAGATTACTGGGCTCACTGTGCCTCAGAAGGGCTGCTTTAGAGGAGGGGTATTCAGGGAAGCTCTCTCCAAGAAGACACTGGGGAGCAAGCATCAGCAGCTATGCAGAGAGCCAGGCACTGACTTGAGGGCAGAAAGATGGGATGGCCATCATTGCCTTGCAAATGTGTAGATGCGGAGCAGCTGGGAGACCCATATTCTGGACATGTGAAGAGCCTTGGGTGAATACTTTAAGCTTGGCCCAGCCACACTGCAGTACCTTTCTCCGAGGTCACAGTAAAGATTCCAGAATATTCTCCAAAAGTGATAGGAAACTTTCGGAGGGAAGTGTCTCAAACTTCTTATGTGTTTTTTGTATGGCTGGCCCAGCTGGACTTTGCTGGGTTTGCCTTGCTTCCATTATCTCCCTTTTCTCTGAGATCTTTTCTTGTGTCCTTAGTCAAGGTTGCTTCCTTACAGATGTCGATTCCTCTGGAGCAATCTGGGGTCCTTGGGTCCTGGTTTTAGCCTTGTCTGCCCCTGCCAGGGCCCTGAGGTGCATCTGAGGCTCCGGGACCCCTCATGGAGCTCCCATTCCCTTTGGGAGATTGAGCAGCCATTGCTTCTTGGCTTATGGGTAGCTCAGTGCCTGCTGTTTCTGAGCCTTCTCTGACCTTCTTCTCTGGTAAGCGCTGCCTCCACATTCAGAGGGACTTGTCTTCTGCGCCGTGCCCACCTCCTCCATGTGAACCTGCCTCTTGAATATATCTGGATTGCCCCTCCTTGGCCCCTGCTCCATTTTAGGTGTCCTGTCTGTCAACAGTAGATCTTGAGGTTATGTTCTTCCTTAAAAGCACATAACAAAAGTAGCCATTATGTATCAAGCACTTACCATGTGCCAGAGAATATAGCTATGTGTTCTGTATGAAACCTTAGTGACTCATTAATTATGATGTCAACCTTCTGAATTAATGCTGTTACCCTATTTTATGGTTGAGAACATTGAAGCTCAGAGCTCACAATACATTGCAGAGCTGAATCTGAACTCGGGCTGTCACCCAAGTGGCTGTGAATTGCACTGCTCCTGCATTGCTTTTTGTGGACCTGAAGTTCTTGTTCATATCATCTTCAAAGCCATTACTGTATGACATCCACTTGCTTCACTCCGATGATCCAGCCCACAGGGAAAGTTAGCAGAGACAGTCAACCCGTGAGTTCCCTGGCCTAAGGCATGCTTGAGTGTGGGAGCTAGGCCTGTGTTCTTCAAAGTAGTGATGCCTGTCAGGAATACTGGTATAGAAGCCCCCCTCAACAGTCCACATTTATAATCCCATGGAAAAGTAATTAGAATTCTAACAAGTTAATTCTCATCTATCACATTTAGTACAACATGTAGCAAGAATAAAGACACTAGGGTCCTGGGAGATGGCTCAGTGGAATAAGGGCTTCCCTGGCAAGTGCAAGGACCTGAGTTCAATCCCTAGTTCTGCCAAAGAAACAAACAAACAAACAGAAAAGAATAAAGACACTAAGGCATATTGCTAGTTGTGAGGAGCCAGCTAGTCTAGTTAGAATACTAACAAAGCCTTGATCCAGGGCTGAACCAGCAGGTTGTGTTCATTCATGCAGAAGGGAGTGGCTCAGGGGAGAGTGACTGGGAGAGTGACAGGAAGTGGGAAGTAGGGAGTGCTGTGAGCTGGGTTAGGTAGGAGGCCTGCAATCACCTCTGCAATATGCAGAGACAGATGCAGAAAGAGTAATCTGCATATCACAGACTGGGGCTTAGCTAGTGTTTTGGGGTCTTGCTTTACTTTTGATGTGCAATTTTCAAGCCCCAGGAAGTGATAGCCTCTCTCAGGCTCATTCTCAGCCACAGTTTGGCATCTCTTGGGCTGCTTAGCATCATACTACTTGGGAGCTACAGGCATCTCTGACCTGTCACAGTGCTTCAAAGACTATGCATCAACACCTGAACCATTTGCATTGCTTACAGCCAGTGAGGGGGGAAGGAAATGTCCCCGCCAGCTCTGAACACAGCAGCGCCAGGAGGTAAGGCCAATGGTTCCTTCTTTCAAGGAGAGCCTTCCAGGTGGTCCTCCCACACATTGCTAGGTTTTCCTGAATAAGCAAACAGATGATAACTCTCTTTCCCAGGAGTCACAGACCTGAGCTAGGTCTTTTGCTAGGATTACAGATGCTGTTGTAAGACTTTCTTCTGTCCAGGGAGGAGGTTTGAAGCAAGCAAAAGGAGAAGAGGCTGCATGAAGGCAGTTTAACTGAGTTGTCCAGAGAAGGAAGCAGGTGGCCCAGGGTGAGCATGTGCAGTTAGTGCTACTGCTAGGGTGCTTCGAGGGGAAATTCAGCCTTAGGAAGTGGTGCTTCCTGTGTTTGTGGATGTTCCTCTGTGCTGAGAGGGCAGCACTGAGCTTTGCATGCTACCGGGTAGACTGCATCTCAGATGGCCAGCGTGGTGTTTCTCAGACAGTGTTTTCTCCATATCATTGTTCCTGAGAACTAGAAAGGTGAGACATATTGGCTCACTTGGAGACTTCAAGGAGGCAGGTGAGGCTTCTCCACTGGGTCATAGCCACCCAAAAAAGCATTGCAGGGTTGAGCAGATGCAGCCGTGAGGCAGTGTGGCCTCTCCCAGTGCTCATGGAGTTTCGGGAGCCTGGGACTGTCAGCATGGAGAGATACAACAACTGTGCCTTGCTGCCACAGGTAACGGGAAGGCTCTGGTGGCTTTTTATCTTACCACAGAAATGAAGATATGTGGAAGAAGAGCTCTGTGTCAAGGGGAAGAGGCCAGGAGATGTCAGATGCTGCTAGGATTCTTCATGAAATGCATTGTATGACAATGGATATAAAGGGTCTTGCGGTCTTCTGTGCATGATGTGGCAGCTCTCTAATTTTTCCTTTGTTCTGTATTTGGATTTTCAGTAACAGGAGGAGGCTACTAAGCAGGAAGAGGAATCATGGCTACTGATGCTAGTCATGCCCTGGAAGCCGCCCTGGAACAGATGGATGGGATCATTGCAGGTACACCTGAAAATCCAGGGTTCCATATATAGTCCTGTACACCTCAGAAACCAGCTTCTCTGGAATTCTCTTTTTCTGCTTTTTTTTCAAAGAGCAACCTTTTGTTTAATTTATTTTTAAGTGCTTGGTATAGTCTGTTTCTCTCTTCTCTCTCTCTGTCTCTGGGACACTGGTTTCTGCGGTGATGGTTTAGGGTTCTCTGTTGAAGTAGTGTGGCCGTCCCATGTGCATGTGTACAACAGCACTGTCGCAGTTTGGCTCTGGCTTCAAGGCAGTTTGGGTGCAGTGAGATGGATTCTACTGTAAGTTTTTCAGAGCACACATGCTTATTAGAGTAGAGCTGAAACTTGAAATTGAGCAGATTTTTCTACCTAATCTGTGTCTTCTCACTTCCCCAACAGATATTCAGTGTGTTTAGGAGACAGGAGGCAGTTTTATGTAGATTTACTTAATGTGGATTTTTTTAATATCATTGCTGCTTTTTATCTACCTCCAGTGCTTGCTTTTAATGTTTGCATTTGCTGATAGGCGATGGTCTAGAAAGGATCAACAAGATTGCACCTTGTTGGAAGGACTGCCACTTAGCTTTTCTAGCTGATGATGATGATTATTATTATTATTATTATTTTTTTTTTTTTTTGTGGTACCAGGGATTGAATTTAGGACCTTGTGCTTCCTAGGCAAACACTTATTCTACTGAGCTATCTCCCTGACCCTGATGCATTCGTTGATGGGAATGAGAAAATTGAATTGGATGTAACAATAGCAAAGATATTCCTATTATGAAACATCTTTTCAGAACCTTCCAGGTTTTATTCCTGTATCTGGTACAGTTCAGAGTGGCCTTCTTTGCTTTTTTTTGGGGGGGGGCAGAACTGGGGATTGAACTCAGGCCCTTGAGCTGGCCAGGGAAGTGCTTATTCCACTGAGCCATCTCCCCGGCCCTGGCCTTCTTTGCTTAATCGAGACTCAGCTCCCTCCAGTGTGAGCAATGCCTGGAAGAGGTGGGGAAAGAAGGTAAGGGCTGTTCCTCATGGAGCATTCAGGACACCTGACACTGCCCATTTATGGGAATGTGCTTTTCCTTCTCGTTGCAGAAATAGATCTGACCTATGGAGAGTTCTAGGTTTTAGCGCCTGTGGTCAGAGAGGTTGCCTAAATCTCATAGCTTCATGTTCTCAGGGGTAGCATTATAATGCAGTCTCATTCTCATCTCTCAGGCTCTTAATTTCTTCATGACAGAAGTACCCTTGAGAGTAATAGCCTACTTTCTAGTCTCCACAGATTGGGACATCTTCGTCTAGGTTATGGTCTTTAATAACATTGAGAGGACAGCATCAAGGGTGAATGTTATTATTCTCATTTGGTCTCTCTGTTTACTGTCTGCCCCTACACCTGGGAGTAGGCTCCACAAGGACACCATCACTGCCACTGTGTCAGTGGTGCCTTGATTCATTCATCTGCAGCGCAGAATAGTCTTTATATATGTATGTCTATATATATAGTTTTTAAATAAAACAATCCAACACAGATCAGCAGTCCATGTATATAGTCTTTATCTACCTGTGTACTGAACATTTATTAATTTGTATTTATGTCTCTTTAGCAGATTCTTTTGAAATATCAAATCACTAATTATGTTTTGAAGTTCTAGATATTTGTACATCCTGTGAACCATCTCCTGAGCTGTAATTAGCCTGTGCTGACATTTCACAGGAGCAATCTGACAGATAGTTCAACATTGAGGTTGTTAGTATCTGAAGGACATGCATTCTATGCTATTCTTAATGAAAAGAATGATAATAAATTCTGCTCAGGACATTTTTCTTGAAGATTATTTATGCCATTGTCATTTTTAACATGAGTGAAGAGGTCAAGAATTTTTGTGGTTATTAATGTAATCTATAAGGTTAGGCTGCCAGGGTTTGAGTGATCCTTAATTCTTCTGAGCAGTAGTTTCTTTATAGATAAAATAGTACAATGATAGTACCTATCTCATATTATTGCTAGGATTAAATTAATGTGAATAAGGCACTGAGAATAATGCCTGGCACTAAGCAAGTGCTCCATTGGTCTGTTATTGACATTAGCATTAATACTATTGGTTTTTATTTATTTATTTTTTTATGTATTTAGTACAGGATCTATAGGCTCTCACTACACAGATCAGACTTGTAGTGATTCTTCCTGTTTTTCAGCATCCTAAGCACTGGGATTACAGGCATGCTCCACCACACCCAGTCTCAGTTGCCATCTCAGCACGAAATAGTATTCTTGTTATTCAAAGTCATAGTAACTGGAAGAACCAAGATTTGAATTCAGGAGCAGCTGACTTTCTTCTAGTTGCTTTATTTCTGGGTTGATTTTTCTTTGTTGATGTTTGGATTTTCAATAGGAGAAAAGAATCAAATGAAGGGAAGACGCTGCTCAAGTCTTGCTCACAAACCCTTAGCCAGAGCAGTTGTATTCTCATCTCATTAAAGACTATTTTTTCCAAAAAAGAGTTCTTTTGCTTTAAGAATAGCCCAGCTAGGCCAGATCCCTGGACCTGCTGTGCCTGCACACCCCTCACTGAGCAGGCAATCGAGACTGGGCGTGAGGGCTTGCACCTATAATCCCAGCTCTTGGGAGGCTGTAAAACAGGCAGATCGCTATGAGTCTGATCTAGTAGTGAGACTCTGAATACCCTTAGACCCTTCCCTCAAATGCAAAAACAAAACAGAAGGAAAACAATGGCCCAGCTAAAACAGAGTTTGAAACTGTTATAAGACTGCAGATTCTGCAGAAATAATATTTTTGTGTGAACATTTAAATCTTCCTTGTTGTATTTTTCTGATTGAGTTTGAGTGATATCAGGCATTACTACCAAAACACATCTCCTTTTGCATGTGTTGAAGTACCCAAATAAGAACCTAGGGGCTGTATTCTGCCATGTTTTACCAATGGAATTATCATTTATATCAATGAAATTTTTATGGGCTTCCTGTGCATCAAATAGTAGCCACTTACACAAAATATCACAAACAGCTGCTACAATAAATGCAGTTCCTTACCCTCCCAAAAGAGGGAGAGAGAGAGAGAGAGAGAGAGAGAGAGAGAGAGAGAGAGAGAGAGAGAGAGAGAGAGAGAGAGAGAGAGAGAGA
>PVKA01006178.1:0-65931 GCA_004027165.1 Ctenomys sociabilis | reverse complement strand
AACAATCATTACATGTCAAGAAATTTTCCTTTATAATTATTCTGTATTGTGATCAGTTATACTTCACTTGCTGAAATTCTTCCTCTAAAAATTGTACTTTGGTTGGACATGTATTAATGTAGTTAACTTTTGAAACATAAAAATGTATCTGTGCACCTCCCCCAGTTAGTGCAAACAGGCCAATGCTTATCAGTCCTGTATTTGGGCAGGCCAGAAGTACTCTGGAGTGTACATCCAAAGGCACAGGTGGCAAATACCCCCCAGCTCCAGAACTACAGTGTGGTCACCCTCATCTCAAAGTATTCAGAGATGGGGGCAGTTAAGAGATAAATATCCATTCTCGTAAGTGTAGATGCTTTGTAAGCAGGATTATCACATAACCCTCTTGTAAATACGAGTTCTTGAAGTATGAATGAGTGTGTGTGTCAGGTGTTCTATCCCTTAAATTTTGTGTCAAGGTCTGGAAGAGGTGGCCATGGATGGGCCTAGAACCAGTGTCAATAATGATTTTGTTGCTAATACAAAAGACCATTGTTAGAGCTTCCATCAGGATGTTGATCTTTGGTCTAATCTTTGTCCTCATTAGGCCCTGTGATTCTATCAGCAGTTAACACCACACCTGAATTACACTGTGGGCATTTGAAATTGAACTATGTTTTTCTTAATTGTATCCCTGTGGATGGCACAGAGCAGCTGCCATGGATGCTAATTAGACATAAGGCTTAATTTGTGGGCTAACATGCTTGGTGGCTCCTCTGTCAGGCTACTTCTGGCATAGAACCAGTGAGCCATGTGGTCAGAACACAGAGGACCTCTTATTCCTCCTTGCTGTGGCAGGAGGTTATTTATGCAGTTATCTACAAGCTGTTCCCTATGATAAGGAATAGTTAAAAGGAGTCTGGTTTATAACAGTTAAAAAAGAGCTTGCCCTGTCTGCTGGGCCTTTCTGCCATGATTGGTGCCTGAGTTTGTTTAAAAAAGAAAAAAAAGTTTGCTGGAGCATAAAAGGTTCTGCTCACATCTGAGGTAATGCACTTAAGCTCCTGACCACTGTGGTATTAATGGACGACGATGGATGTGTCTGTGCTCTGAGCACCCTGCACAGTCCTTACCTGAGCTTCTCTGAGGTGGACCAGCAGAGAGTAGTTAATCAGTCACAGAGCACCAGAAACTAAACTTATCTGTTTCCTGTCCAGGATTTAGGCTGAGAGAGTAACTGGAACATGACCTCATTTCTGTTCTGAGAGAGTTGGATATGACTGGAATTATTTGTTCCTTAAATACTTCCTATATAATAGGAGCTGACCTGCAAAGCCATGTGGATCTGTTTTCTTATTGAAGGATTTCCTTTCTTTTTTAAAGGTTATGAATAGTCAGGCATTAATTTATTCTTACTTGATTCCAGCCAAGTTAGATTTTTCTAGGAATATGTACATTTCATGGAAAATTTTAATTTGTTGGCCAACAATATTCCATTTTAAGATTTACTATACTTGTTATATCTTGTGTGTGTATGTGTGTGTGTGTGTGTGTGTGTGTGTGTGTGTGTGTGTGTGCAGGGTCTCAGTCTGCAGCCCACACTCATAGTATCCTCCTGATTTCTGCCTCCCTAGTGCTGGGATTACAGGCATGTGCCACCACGCCCGGACTCCAGCGCTGGCTCAGCGCACCCGAAGGTGGGGTCCACGGGGCATGCGGAACCAGGGATCGAACCCTGGCCCCTGCACTTACCTAAGCAAGCACTTCGTCCACTGAGCTATACCGCTGTCTCTATACTTGTTATATCTTGATCTTTATTCATAATCTTTTATTCTTTGCTCTAGTTTTAATCAGTTTTATCAGAGATGACCTTTTCGTTTTTGCTGGCTTTTTGAGACAAGGTGTCACTAAGTAGTGTAGGTTGGAATTGAATTTGCTATGTGGCCACCACCTTGGCCAGCCTGAGATCGTGGTCTTTTTTTATTACTACTTTTAAAAAACTTCCTTTGCTTTCTTGAGCAAGTTCCACTGTATGTATGTGTATGCATTATTCTGTAAATAAGTATATGTATGATATCCATGCATTGTAGACTGATACTTCATATATTTATATTTAATGTCTCTGATACCTGTTCATTATTTTTGTCTATTTTGTTCCAGTATATCTTTTCTTTCAAAACCCAACTTGAAGGATCAACCAATAACATGTATTTTAAATGGCGTTCTAACTTAATTGCTATGATTACAATACACACTGACTGAATTTTTTGGTTCTTGATTCATGAACTAAAATAGAACAATTTTAATCTTATGTTCTATAGATGCTCTTCAGTGTGTGCATTTCTTACTGTTGGGGGAGAGTTCTATATCTATAAGTTATATCCAATTTGTTCACTGTTTTGAGTCTTTGCTAGCGTTACTTTTTTTTGATCTACTTGATCTTTTTGTATTATGAGAAATTCCTGTTAAGAGTTTACATAGAGGTCTTCTGTGTGCCCTCCCCCTTTGCGGAGGGAGGACTTAAGATTTGTTTCTTGTCTCTCTGAAGTGGCTCATTAAAGCTCAGGCCATCAGGGAATTAGAAACTCACATGCTTTTATCCTGGAAGTTTTTAGCTCTGAGGTTTCTCCCACTTTAACTGCTTTAAAAGCTATGTATGTATACACTTTTTTTTTTTGTATGTGTAGATGTTCTTAGCATGTATTCTCTGTATAACTAGTCTACTATCTATCCTGTAGCTTTTTTTTAAAAATTAATTTATTTATTACAGTGTCTCGCTATACATCATGGATTCTTTTCTTGTGGGGCGGGGGGGGTCAGCTCAGCCCACCCTGGCGGGAGGGACTGGCATAGCATATGGTGCTGGGGATTGAACCGCGGTCCCTGAGAGGTGCTTTAGACCGCTGAGCTATCTTGCCAGCCCTGTCCTGTAGCTATTAAGAGGGCTTGAGCATTCCTTGGCGCTTGGTCACGTCTCTCCCTTTTCAGAGCCAGCAGTAGAAGGTTGAATCCTCCTATTGCATCTTTCTCACCTAAGAACTCATACAGTTAAGGTTCCCCCCACCCCATCTCAACAACCCAAACCTTAGTCTTATCTGTAAAATTCCTTTCACTATGTCAAATAACATACTGAGGGGTTCCAGGATTAGGATGTTGATATCTTTGGGGGGCCATTATTATAGCCATTGCAGTGATTAGTAAATAACTTCCCTTTATTTCTCTGCTCACTTTGAAACAATTTGAAGAATAGACAGAGGATCATATAGAGTTTGAAGTACCAGCCATATTACATTATTGACTTGAGAAGTTGGCTTGACTTAAATCTATAATTAGGGTCATAAATACCACCCATCCTACTCGTACACCCCAAACAATGGGTGCTTCAAACTTCTGTTTTGTAGGTGGCTTCAGAAAGCTTCTACCAAAGATAGTGGCTTCATCCAGAAGATGAACAGCCTGGCAGAGAAAGAATTCAGTCCTTCATCTCACTAATTAGGAGAAATCCTCTTTTAGGGAAAACGAGTTGAGTGCAGGGAGAGAGGGTAGAGTCTATAAAAGTCACCTCTCTGCTTTTTCCCTGCAGGAATAAGAAGACAGAAATAGTTTAGTTCACTTTGTGTTGTGTAATTTATACTAGAAGAATTGCCCTACACAGTTCTGGAGGCCAGTGGCATCTGATAAGGGTGTCTTGAGTCACTATGTGATAGCAGAGGCAGAAGGGTGACAGCGTATGATAGAGGGAGAAAGAACCAGGGCAGAGCTCATCCTTTTATTAAAGCCCAATCCTGTTCTCACTGACCTGTTCCCATGGTAAAGCATTCACCCTCCTACTTGCTTCCAGCATGTGAGCGAGAGCCCCACCGCTCTACCCTGTTGCATTGGAGTTACAGTGCTAACGCATGACTTTGGAGGACACATTCAAGCTATAGCTATTGATTTTTGTTGTACCTTCCTGTGCGACATGATACACATGCAGTTTTGAAGAAATGCTTTCTGTATGCTTTTCTTTTCTTTTTTTTTTTTTTTTTTTGTTGGAACCGGGGATTGAACTCAGGCCCTTAAACTTGCCAAGGAAGCACTTATTCCACTGAGCCATCTGCCCAGCCCCCCAAAAGATCTGTATGCTTTAACAAAATGGGCTCTCCAATGGGGGTGTTGCTGATTTCTCTCTGTCCCTCATTGTTGTCCTAGGTCATCACTCTTATTTTCTCTTGGGGTTCCATTGATCTATCATTTCCTCACACAGATAATCGTGACATGTTTTCTTTTTATAACATACATGAGGTTTAGCTTTGTATTTTTTATTTTAATTTAATTTTTTTTTTATGTCTTTTTGAGACAGGGTCTCACTATGCAGTTCAGGATGGCCTTAAGCTCACTTTGTAGCTCAAGCTGGTCTTGAACTCACAACAATCCTCCTGCCTCAGCCTCCTAAGTGCTGGGATTACAGGCATGCGCCACCACGCCCGGCTAGCTTTGTATTTTGTTTACGGTTTATATATTTAATTTTCTTGATGAGACAGCCTATAATTTTTATTTGTGGTGGACAAGATCTTTAATTGCATAATTTGTTGGAGAGGAGAGAAGCAGTGGAACATTCACATTCTGATCTAAAAGTTTTCCTGGTAGGTTCTCCTTAGAAAGGGAGCTAGGGAGCACTCTTTTCTAAATAAACTTCACAAAATAGTTTGTTTGACTAGAATTATTTAGTTACTCAGTATTCGATGGAATGAATTAAAAAATCATTTTAGCCTGTTGTTTACTGTATCCATTTAATTTCTGTATAGAAGTATACAGATGATATTTTGCTTGTTATTTTACCTAGTAATTGCTTATTTGTGACTGTTTTTATCCTTTTGAACAAAGTACCTGTCCCAGTAAATGGAATTCTTCTGGAAATTTGGATCCTGGGCTGGGGAGATAGCTCAGTGGTTTATTTTATTTATTTACTTTTTTTTTTGTTTCCAGAACCGGGGATGGAACTCAGGCCCTTGTGCTTGCAAGGCAAGTGCTTGTTCTATTGAGCCATCTCCCTAGCCCCTCACTCAGTGGTTTAAATGCCTGTCTGAAAGTCTTTTTTTTTTTTTTTTTTTTTTTCCTGCAGTGCTAAAGATTGAACTTTAGGACATGCTAGGCAAACACTGCCTCACTGAGCTGTGTCCTCAGCTATTCTAATGTGTGTGGAATTCTTGGTTTTCCTTTTTTGAGTACTTTATATGTTAGTAATAATTTTATTCTGGTGACATGAATAGCTGGATTTTTGTTGTTCTACACCTATTTGCTATATGGAGATATATATATATATATATATATATATATATATATATATATATATATACATACAATTTTTTCTTTCAACTTTCTTGGTTTTGCCTTGCTAGCTTCTGAGGCACTGATCAAGTTTTTATTTTTAGATCATGTTAGAAAGTTAAGTATTTATCTCTGTTTTTTATTTTTTGGCAGAACCGGGAATTGAACTCAGGCCCTTGCACTTGCCAGGGAAGTACTTGTTCTACTGAGCCATCTCCCCAACCCCCCTTTTCTTTTCTTTTTTTGGCTGAGCTGGGGATTGAACTCAGGCCCTTGTGCTTGCCAGGGAAGCACTTATTCCACTGAGCCATCTCCCCGGCCCCATCTTTATATTTTTAAGATGCATCTTTAAATGAAGACTAAAGGTAATCTCTTTAAATAATAATATTTGTCTTCCTTTTTAATAATACCTGTCAAAAAATGCTTTTAATTCCTATCACTGGCCCATCTTCTGCATTGTTTTTGTTAGTATTCTAATGTATTAATTTTAAATCACTTATATTTTTTAGATGAAGGCTGTGGTGCAAATTAAGCCTACCTGTGAACTTGATTGTCTCAGGAACCACTCAGGAATTAGTGAAGTGTGATGCATAGGGATAAGCCATGGAGGGTGGACCACAGGGTTCTGGGTCTGGTCTCGGTCTCTTCCTTCCTGAGCTGGCCCCCCACTCTGCTCCGGGCTGCCCTGACCTGAGCAGTTCACTCTCCACCATGCTGTCCAACATGTTCTTGCCTTGGAGCTGGCTGACCAGGACCATAATCTCTGAGACCATGAGCAGAAATAAGCCCTCCCTTCCTACATTCTGGGTGTCAGGTATTTGGTCCTTGTAACTGCAATACTAGTAGGGAGCATTCGTGATTTATTGTCAATGATTTTGGCAACATCTCTCATTATAATGCTGCTGCCTCTGTCCCTAATACTGTAGCTTAGTGCTTTGTCTTGCTGCCTTAAAATTCTTTCTATAATAATTATTCTTTTAGTAACAACTTTATTAATCATCATCTAAAAAGGTTTTAAATATTCTTAATCTTGAAGTATAGTTTACCTCATATAGGCTTATAGGTAGAACACTACTTAGGATTTTGTGGGAAGGTTGTTGACAGTTTAATTGAATCTGTCTTCTGGGTCTGGTTGATTGGAAGTTTCCTCTACTGTGTTCTTCACTTTCACTGTGTTGTTTCTATGGTGAATTTTCATGATGGGCTGCAATCATGCCAGGATAGTATTGATCTATTGTTTTGCTTATGTACTTCTGTGAGGCCCAGAATGAGAGCACATATTTTCGTAATTGCTATATATGGTCCTTTTGTTTCAACTTGCTTCTCCTTGTGGCTATAATTTTTTTCACAGGACTACTCATCTTCAGGGAATGTGTGGGGTGTGGAACTGAGCCTTATGGGAGAGTCTGCCTTTGCTAAGGCTGGGCCTTAGGTGTTATGTCACTCTGGACGATAGTGTGTGCATTTATGTTGATTTCTGGTTTAGAGCTTTATTAGTAAGTGCATTGAAGGAATTTATCACTACCCTTGTGTACAGAGACCTCTCATTTTGATTTCTTATAGAGTTTATGTGTACATATTAACATGCATGTGTATATGTTAACATGTTTTATTAACATGCAGAGTCTCCTTAGCATCATGCTGGTCTTTCTGTTTTCTTAGGAGGTCCCTGTGATGCTTCACTTGTCTGTTCACAGGTCTGCAGCTGAATTTTTTTGAGTTCTTTGGGCAGATCCATTCTGTTCTTCCTCTGTTGTAACTGATTATTTGTCAGTTGCAGTCCCAATCTAAGAAAATATTTCTGTGGCATTTTGTGCTTATTTGTAAACTGTGAAACTATTTATGTCTGACATATTTTGGATTGAATAAAACACAGCCATTGGCCAAAACTTTGTGTGTGGTAGCAAAATGCAATAGCAAAAATGTCATATTGCTGCATAACTCAACCTTATCTACTCCACCTTTCATTTTTTTGTAAAATGTGACCACTTCTGGTTACATTTGTGTTGAGGATTCACTGTGAATCATTTATTTGGGGCGTGTGTGTGTGTGTTGAGACAGTGTCTCACTGTATGGTCCAGGCCAGCCTAGATATGGCACAGGCTGACTTTGGACTAACAGGCAGGACCCTCGTGCTGCAGCCTTCTCAGTACAGGGCTCACAGACATGCACCACCATGCCAGCCTCACTATCAGTCATGTCTCCCTGATGTAATTTGACATGAGTACTACCTTGCTTTTCTTCTCCATCTAGGAAGCCA
Organism: Ctenomys sociabilis; assembly: GCA_004027165.1. Lineage (NCBI taxonomy): Eukaryota > Metazoa > Chordata > Mammalia > Rodentia > Ctenomyidae > Ctenomys > Ctenomys sociabilis. Next base: position 58,382 of record PVKA01006178.1, on the reverse strand, counting down.
GTATTGAGGCTCTCCAAAATCTGAAGATTCTGCTATGCATTTCTCTATTGTGAGCTTGAAACTTTTTCCCCCAGGAATCTCAGCTTTGTTCTTGTCACTAGTTCATGGGCTGGCCAACTGGTGCTCTTTTAGCAAATGTAGTAATGAGTAACTAGTGAACCAGTTGTTGAAGGTGACATTTGGGTTACTTTTTGAAAGAGATGCAGCAAGTCCAAAGTTGTATGGTTTCTTACTTCATGGAGAAAGGCCTAGTAGCTGAGTTGCAGTATAGCATTCTAAATTCAAGGTATAAAATGTCTTTGTGTCTCCCAGGACATATATTTTTATGCCATATTTGGAAGGCTTCAAGGAAACAAAGCTTTCAACAAATGAGCCAATAGCAGCCAGATATTTTCTTTCTTGGTGAGTTTTTTTTGTTATCAAAATAGAAGCATTTTTGAAGGCACCCAAATCTATTGTGTCATTACTGTTCTAAAAAATCATAATGCCTCATCTGTCAGTTCTCCAAAAATCTTTTATTTTATTATTTATTTATTTATTTTTGCAGTACCAGGGATGAAACACAGGACCTTGTGTGCCAGACAGGTGCTTATTCTGCTGAGCTATCCCCCGGCCCAGTCTTTTACATTCTGACAATTAGAATGATTAAGTCTTGCTATGAAGGCTTTTAGTGTAGATAATGAAGTATCATGATAAACATATTTTGACTATTACTGTTGATGCTATTTCAGTTAGTCTTCTCTCATTGCTAGGACAAAATTCCCAAAACTGAAAATGAAGGAAGGAGAGGTTTATTTAGCTCACGGTCACTGGAGGTTTCAGTCCATATTCAGCTGGCTCCAAGGCAAAGTAAGTAGCACAGGGCAGAGGGCATTGAAAAATGGTTGCAGCTAAGAGTAAGAAGAGCCAAGGGAGGAGTAGCAGCAACAATGGCAACAGAGAGAGAATCTGTCTCTCTCTCTTATATTACATCCAGGCTTTCTGCCCCAGGCAGGGGGAAGTTCTCACACCCATAATCCCAGCAGTACTGAGACCCATAATCCCAGTGGATCAGGAGTTAATCTCAAATTCTAGAAGTCCCTGCCCCATGACTGCATGAGGCTTTGGGGAGGACAACTAGATCCAAACCATAACAAATGCATGTAGACTGTTTTCTTTCATTATCAGTGTATTTCAGAGCATCTTGTCAAAGCATATCATCCATTACAAACAATTTCCAATATGAAATTGTAGTGTTGGCATTCCATCCCATAGGTTTTATGCCTGGGAAGAACCTAGTAACATTTTCTGACCCACTAACATTTAATCTCTTGGGTATACATGACAATTTTCTAGCATTCTGGCTAGTCAAATATTAGTTTACATGACTGTTTTCTTCCTCATCGGAACCAAAGCCTTCATTCTATACTTCTCCATTTGCTTTGTCTCTGGCTATCAACTTCTGTCACACATTGCTCACTTCTTTGGCTCACATGGTCCACATCATCATCAGTAGCCAAGTCCTCCTCCCAAAGTTGTAAGGACAGATTTTCATGTGGCATTGTACTGAATTGGGCTAATTCTACAAGAAAAAACAGAAGAAGGCATTTAATGGAAAAAACTGTAAATACACAAAAGTGTAACATAGCGTGTAATGTGGGTGAAACACCCACTTATACTTTGATCCTTGCAAGTACATCTTGCCCTGTGTCACATCAAATGGTTAAACAGAAAGATTACTTTCTGTTTTCCCCAAGGATGAGTTATTGTTTACACTATAAAGTACATATTTTCATTAGAGATGTATGATGTAGTCATCTGAATGTGAGCCCAATTGATCATGTATGATCATATTCCTTTAGGAATAAAATTGGAATTTCTAGGTCAAAAGGCATCAGATTTTTCAATGTATTTTGCTGAATTAATTTTTAGAAATATTGGTCTAACTTTTCCATCTGTTAATAGGATATAAATTAACAAATTATTACTTCTTCTTCCTTGTATCTTTTCTTTCTTTCTTTTTTTTTTTTTTTTGGTTATTGTGCATCAGGGTCTCCCTATATCGTTTAGGCTGGTCTTGACCTCACTTGTAACCCACTGCCCTTGAGTTTATGACTATCCTCTTGTCTCAGTCTCCTGAGTGGTAGGATTACAGGCATGTACCACCACACCTGGTGATTATTACCTTTCTTTTTTTTTTATTATTTTTCATTTTTATTTATTTTTATTTGTATTGTAACTTGAAGAGTGAAAAATAGAAGCGAAAATCAGGGTAACATACAATGATACATATGTTACAGATTTTCAAAACATGGATGGCTAATTATATATATATATATACAATAATCCAACACAGATCAGCAGTCCACAATAGAAGTGGGTTATCCACAGAAATTGTTGACTTGAGCCATTGACAGCTCATTATATTAATATGACTTTATATACCTCCATTTTTATACTTTTCTGCTGGATGGTTAAGACTGAGTTAAAGCAAGACCTATATAACAAAAAATGTAACTTTTGCATCAGATAGGGTCAGTCAGGTACCCTCAGGGCTTATCCTGTAACCCTGTACCGCACATTGTAGATCCCTTGTCAGTGTCAGCCTTGTGGATGAGTTATAGCCATTGCTTCACCAATTTGCTCTCTGTGCAAGCCTGCGAGAAAGTTTTCTCTCCATGTGATTCTCCTTAGGCACACTATACATCATCAATCACATTCCTCTGTGGCCCCATAATCTCCTTGATAGAAAATCTGGGACACTACTGAGTTATATGATGTTACACTACAAATTTTTCTATGTCCTGAGTCTTCACTGATCTTGAAAGGCTAGGGACAAAATGTTAGTTGACCTTGCAGCCTTACTTTTTCTCCAGTTTTTGATCTGCAAGTTTAGGTTGTTAACCCTCCAGAAGAGAATCTTATTATTACCCTGCAACATATGCAGTTCTGTTTACCTACACTATTAGTCTAAATATCAGACATCATAGGCATAACATGGAACATGTATTTTCCATCAAGTATTGATACTAAGAACTCTAAGTCTATACAGAATATGAAGAAGAAAAAAAATTAAAAAAATAGGAATGAACACTTACATATATTTACATAGATGCTTAGATATCCATCCATATGGATGTCTTATGACATTTTTTTGGTCTTATTTTTCATTTACTACCCTTTAAAAAAGGGCAGTATAGTAATAGCTGGTATGTCATGACAAGAAGTACACATTTAGAAGACCAGAATGGCAGGCATTTGGAGTGTGACCCTTCTATTACACTTTGTTAAATTCAGTGCAGTTGCTTGGTTCACAGGTATCAGCATATATAGTTAGTCAGGGTAAGAATCCTACCACTTAACTGCTAGTTTCAAAAAAATCTCCTGATGTTTCTCAGAATCATTTTCTTACCCATCTAGTGTGCATAAGTGAATGGTCTTGCCTCTGTCATGTGATTATTACCTTTCAATTTTAATAATTTATTAAGGAAAAATTAAATGTCATTTTATTTTATCTAGGTATTTGATACAGGGCCTCACTATGCAGATTGGACTCCTAGTGATCCTTGTGTTTTCAGCCTCCCAAGTGCTGGGATTACAGGTGAACACCACCATGCCCGGCCTCGGTGGCTGATTCAGCATGCCCACATGCCCATGCCCCTGCACGTGGAGCCAGGGATCGAACCCAGTCCCTGTGCTTTTCTAAGCAGGCACTTAGTCTGCTGAGCTATGTCACAGGCCCTACTAAAATGCCATTTGAAAATGTATTTACTAGTGAGAAAACATTTTACTTCCATATTTGTTTTTGTAGGATTGCCCTTATAAAAACTGCATGTTTGAGAAGTGGCTTGCCTCATTGTCCTATTAATATATGAGATCTCTTTCTCTCTCTCTCTCTCTGGCTTATATGATCCATGTCATCATCAGTTATATGTACACACACACACACACACACACACACACACACACACACACTTACTTTGGTTTGTCTATTTAGACAGACACATGTCTTGTGTCTTAGGTTTTCTGTCTAGATATCCCCCCCAAGCCTGATGTAGTCTTGGGAGATAGGCTTTAGACTTTGTGATTAATTCCTGGTCCACTGCTTGAATTAAGGGTGTGAGTGCTATGCCCACCATAGGGTGAATAGCCTGCCTACAGTATAAAGAATTGGAAGTCTTTTGATCCATGATTCCTGCTATCCTACAGTTTCAGAAAGTGAACTGGCAATCAGATATTACAGTAATTGTTGGCATCACTGTGGATTTTTCATTCCCAAACTATCTGGCAAATAGAAATTTGACTACTGGGAGAATAAAGGGAACAAAAATTAGATATCAGGTCTGCAATGTACCCACAAGCATGATAGCCCAACAGCTCAAATTTTCTAAAAGAATCCTGATTTAACATACTTTATTCTCTTGGCCTTATGAGCAACCCAAATGCCTTAGTCATATGTCTAAACTGTATTTTCTAAAGTATTTTTATTGTTAAAAGAAGCACAGAAGTTCTTTGTTAGGCTGTGTCTCCCTAATTTTGATTTGAAATGAATATATCACAGTACTTAAGAAAATAATTTTTATTTTTTGTTTTTGTTAAATGAGGGGTGGTAGGAATACAGAAAGTCTCATTTTGGGTTCATCAAATTAGAAAAAACAGACTCAGTAGCCCAGATCTCTAGGGACATATGGGCACTTGTGTATGTAGTGAATTGTATGTGCCAGTACTGTCTCACTTCATCTACCAGGTAGAAGGAATGAGGAGCTCAACTAAGTCTAACGTGGACTCTCAGATATTTAATTGTGTTGGGAGATATGATACATAGTAATCAATAACAGTTAATTATTAATCCAATATAAAGTTGATAAGAATTTCTAAGCTTCAGGGGGAAAAATGGCTGAAAGTAGAATAAGACTGTCAACCTTCAAACAATTGCTTTTTTTATTTTTATTTGGTGGGATTGAACTCATGCCCTTGTGCTTGCCAGGGAAGCACTTACTCCACTGAGCCATCTCCCCGACCCCAACAATTGCTTATAATTAACTTAATAATAAGCAATAATAATAATTGACTTAAGTTTCTAAGAATGTAGTAGGAAATATGGAGATCTCCCAATTGGGAATATCCAGAGAGATTCTGATTGAGCTATTACCAAAATGAGGATATTAGTAGTTGTCTGTTGTTTTGAAATAAACTATCCAAATATAGTGGATAATTCATCCACAACTTTTGTGATTGTGGTAATTCTCAGCAGGGTTATCCCATAGGCCCGTATCATGTTAGCTGGGGCGGTTCATTTGGGCTGGAGTGTCCTAAGTGGTCTCTTGCTCATGTCTGTCACTGTGGCTGGGACAGCTGGGGCTGCCTTTCTAGCAGGGTAACTGGGCTTTCTTATGGAATGGGTTAGGGTCATAGAGGAAGAGTAGAAACTACATTAGGCCTTTGGCAGGCCAGGCCCAGCCCTGGTCCAGTCACATCCATTGAATTCTAGTGATAGGAACACCTAAGGTCAGGATCTACCTCTTGATGAGGGGAGAAAAATGCATGTGGAATGGACGCAACTTGGTGGCCATCCTGTATAGTCTACCCTGGTGATGTAAAGGAAAACAACTGAATTCACTTGAAAGCTGGAGAGTGGGAGCCCGTAATTTAAGCAGAACGCGTCTGTCGCTGGTGAAGGCTTGCTGTGCTCTTCTCCTTGTCTGAGTTCGCAGTCATCAGGCATGAATGAGCCTCGGTGGGCTGCTCCACGCTTCCGTTACGCCTCTCCCTAGTACCCCGTCCAGACCACATAAATGTGATTTCTGCAGAGTGTATACTGTGAGTGTTCTGCCAAAGCAGAAGGAAGCTTTCAGGCTGCCCTTCTTTTACTGCCTTGGCTCTTGACCTGTTAATTGATTGTGGCATCCACGCATCTTACTGAGGTTTCTCACTCTCTGTTGTTTCAGGTACTAAAACAGGTGCCGACGTTAGTGATGGCCCCTGTGAACCTGGACTGTCTTCCCTAGCCTCCTGTAAGAACCCCTTCCCAGTGCTCCATCTCATCGAAGACTTGAGACTGGCCCTGGAGATGCTAGATCTGCCTCAGGAGAGAGCAGCTCTCCTGAGTCAGGTCCCTGGCTCAACAGCTGCCTACATAAGGGAATGGTTTGAAGACAGCTTGGTGAGTTGGTCAGTGGCCTGATTGGGGAAACAGTGAGAAAAACCATCATGCAGTCTATGGAATGCCACCACTGGCTAGCGCTTTTGACCCATTTATACATTCTCCAGCCTTTCTTGTTTCCATCCAGCCATGGCGAGCTCCTTCTGGTTGGTCATTCCTAACATTAGGGCAAAGCACAGTCAAGTAGCTTAAAATACACTATGTGCCTATGTGAAGTAGTTAAGCAGAGAAAGGTAAATGTGGAAGATCTCTCAGCCCTAGGATTACATGAGAGTTATAACTCCTAACTCCTAGATGGATCCCTTACCCCTTTATTCTTAACATAATCTATAGCCTGTTTACTCCATTTCATTACTTCTGCTACTACTTCTTACCCTAAAACTAAGTCCTATCCCTGGAACGGAGTGCAAATTTAATTCTCCTTTGCCTGCTGTCTAGACTAGACATGTAGGCTTGCTCATCTCTAGGGAAAATAGATGGGTAACCAAGCTGTAAATCTATGATACTTTGGTTACCCATTTGCTTCCTTATAAAGACCACCAGTTTGACTTTAAGATACTCGGTGTCTGTGAATAAATAAAATGAAGAACTAGCCTATTAATTTCTTTTTTAGTCATTTATTTATTTATTTGGTATAGGATCTCACTATGCAGATCAAACTTATAGTAATCCTCCTCTCTCAGCTTCCCCAGTGATGGGTTTACAGGTGTGTGTCACCATGCTTGGTTTTGGTGGCTTGTAAGGCATGTCTGGGGGCCCAGGGTCCAGGGCTGGCATGGCATGTGGTACAGAGATTGAACCTGGGTCTTTGCACTTGCCAGTAAGGCACTTAGACTGCTGAACTATCTCCCTGGCCCCTAGAGCTAGCCTGCTGAAGAGGCCATCTGAAACACAACTATCCAAGGACTCGCGGCAGGGTGCTGGAAGCCAGAGGAAGAAAGTGTGTTACCCTAAGCTTGGCTTAAGGATAAAGTCTGAGTTGTAGTCTTCTAGAGTCTGAGTTGTAGTCTTCTAATTTTAGAGTCTTCTAGACCTGATTTAAAATTGAAAAGTATGCATAGAGGTGGGAAGACAGGAACAGGGGCATTAAACTGGGAGCAGAGGCTTGATGTGGAAGACCACAAACCATGGACACTGAGACACCCTTGTGCAGAGGCCGTTTGTCAGGTCTGATTAGACAGGCTATGTCCTAGACTACTTTCTGTTTAGAGGCCTCTGTCATTATAGTTGCATCCTGTGCCTTATTTTAAACACTGAACATTTCTTCATTACATTAATTTTATGTGTTATTTAATATTTTCATTATGTAGGCTGTATATGTGGTGTTCTGTGTTATAAACCTAGATCAGGATGATAAGAAGAATTTTTCTTCGTCCTAATGTTGTCTTTGCCTCTGATGGCTGGCACCTGTGCATGTTACCTTGGACAGTGAAGGGAAGCTTGCTTATGCAATTAAATTAGTTTTCAATTTTCTAACATTAAGATAGGGAGAGTGTTCTGTACTGTTCATGTGTCTTGGTTATTTTTTTCTTGTTGCTGGGAAAAAAATTACCTGACACCCAAAATTAAGGAAGGAAAGGTTTACTTAGCTCACAGTTTGTGGGGTTTCCATCCATATTTGGCTGGCTCCAAGGCAAAGTAGCACATGGCAGAGGGCAACAGTTCATGGCAGTGGAAAACGGCAAGAGCAGAAGGGAGGAGCAGCAGCAGAGGAGCCTCTTTCCATCCCTTCGGTCGCATGCAGGGTGCCCACCCCAGGACGGGTGGAGCACTCACACCTGTAATCCCAGCCTTGGCTCATCAGTTAATCACAGACTCTAGAAGTGCACCCCATGTCTGCATGAGGCTTTGGGGGACATCCAGAGGCAAACCATAGCAGCACATGAGCCCAGTGTAATCACAAGTCTTCTTTCTCAGTCATTCTCTCTTCCGATAGGCTCCCGAGTCTCCTTTGCTTCCTCTCAGTTCTGCCTAGGACCATATCATTCCAAACCAAGAGACTAACTGAATGATCTTGTGAACAGAAGCCCAATCTACCCAAGATTCTTTTTTTTTTTCTTTAAATTCCCCTCTGTACAATCTACACTGCCTATGGATATTCCTCAGTAGCCTTCTATGTGTGTACCTTAATTTATGTAACAGTTTTTCTAATATTGATATTTATATTGCTTTTCATCTTTTATTAATATATGGCACAATTATATTGTGGAATGAATCTTGATTCGTTTGTTTTTCTCTAGTTATTTCCTAGGTTGTAATTATAGAATTCCTGGTTAAATGCAATTTTAGATAAGTGATCGGATATTTTTACCAAGTATTCTCCGTAGTGTGCAAAAACTGACGACTCTCACCCAAACATGTTGTTATATTGAAGGCTTTTTTTTTTTTTTTTTTTTTTTTTTTTTTTTTTTTTTTTTTTTTTTTTTTTTTTTTTTTTTTTTTTTTTTTTTTTTTTTTTTTTTTTTGTCTTTTTGAGACAGGGTCTCACTATGCAGTTCAGGCTGGCCTTAAGGCTCACTTTGTAGCTCAGGCTGGTCTTGAACTCACAACAATCCTCCTGTCTCAGCCTCCCGAGTGCTGGGATTACAGGCCTGCGCCACCACGCCCAGCTTATTGAAGGCTTTTGACACATTTTTCTCAAAATCACTTTTCAGAAGGATTTAACCATTTATATTTGCATTAGTGTTTAAGGTGATTGTATCCAATACATGAAAACAGCTTCATTAATTTCACAGAGGAAACACTTTCCTGTTGTTTTTATATTTCTTTGTTTAGTGGGAAGGCTAAACATTTTTAGTTTATTAGTATGCATTTTCTGTATCATTCTGAGCTTTTAATCTCATATACTCTGTCTAAAAAATTTTCTGTACATACACTTCACAGATAAAGTATTTTACTAATATACTGAAAGGATTAAAATAAGCTCCAAATAGAGAATTTTCAAAGGGTAGGCCAAGCAATTGCTCTGCACCTGCCCTGCTATACAGATGAGTACCCTGGAGCTTACCTGGAGCCTCTTGGGTGGACCTGTCCCACCCTCATCTGGCCCAGCTCTGTGTACTTTGTTCTATTAGGATTTTAGTTCTCAAGTATCTGATGACCTTTACTACCAGATATTTTCCTTTTTATTTATTTATTTTTATTTTTTGGTGAAACCAGGGATTGAACTCAGGCCCTTGTGCTTGTCAGGGAAGCACTTATTCCACTGAGCCATCTCCCCGGCCCTATTTTCCTTTTTAGACGCAGTTCTGTTTGTGGAGATTTTTAAGGCATAGCATTTTTTTAAAGTTATAATGAATTCCATGTAGTCTTTCCTGTTTGGGTTTCTTCTTTTTAGTCCTCAAGAGGCCTTTCTTAATCTCGGATCAAATAACTATTTGCTTGTGTCTTCAACGGGTTTCTGGTGTAATGTTTTATAACTATAATTCATCAGTAATTTTTAGTGTGTGGTATGATAAATGGATATAACTTTTTTAAAAACTTACTGGGAGCTGGGGAGATAGCTCAGTAGAATAAGCACTTGCCTGGCAAATGCAAGGGCCTAAGTTCAATCCCTGGTTCCATCAAAACATAAATAAATAAAAAACTTTCTGGAAATATATTAAAAGTATTTTTGATCTAAAGGCACTCAATGTGGTTGTTGACTTTTGTATGATACATTACAGAACATGGCTTGCTTCAGGTTGACAGCATTATTTACAATGGTTGGGAAGAACGCCTTCCTGCGGAGAGAAAGTTTTCCCAAAACTTTCTGCATTCGTAAGTCTTTTAGAGTACTTACGGCCCTCAGCTGCCTACGAATGATATACTTTTTAGGGGGTCAGAAGTTCATGTAAACATTGCAAGAAATTGTAGCTGAACGTTTAGGTTTTGATTCTGAACAGAGATGGCCTGTCCATATTTCAGGTCCTGCAGCCCTCACGTCAGTTTACATTCTGGTTATGCACACATTCCACACTAGTTCTTATCTGTATGCAGATAAAACTGGGAGTGCTGGATAAACTCACTGGGCATTTTAGCCCTGTCCATTTGCTAGAAGCCCTTGCCACACAGGGTAGTGTTGCAGCAGCTTTGGGATTAGTAGCAGCTTGTGAAAAACACGGGGTGCAAGCCTCTGCCTGCTCCAGCTGAGCCATCTTCAGGGTGATATGCACACTGAAGTTCAAGAAGTGCTGGTTTAATCACAAAGGTTCATTTCTATTTTTAAAAGAGTCTTGTGGATTTGGATTGGAATTAGAATTAGTGAGCAGTTTTGAGGGATTAAGAAGCGTTGGCCCAGGCCCTCTTTTTTTTTTTTTGGTGGAACCAGGGATTGAACTCATGCCCTTGCACTTGCCAGAGAAATGCTTACTCCCCTGAGCCATCCCCCTGGCCCTGGCCCAGGCCTAGGCCTTCTTGTTCACATCATTTGTGCACCCTTTGTGTGTGTTCCTCTCATCTGTAGACACACTGGCTTTGTCACATACTTCGGAGTTGTTGTATTTTTGGTCTGTTGAGCTGTTGTACTGTTGGTCTGCTAGAGTTTAGCTCAGCACCACAACATCTCTATCAGTTGGCATACATTCTCTAGTAAATGGGCATAAACAATAAAGAAGTTTATATCTCACTAACAAGATGTCTAGAGACTGTGCAGGTCCGGGGTGTTTCCATGACTAGATAACACCACAGACTCACTTTTTCCTTTTTTATCTTCCTCTTCCTCCTCCTCTTCCTCTTCCCTCCTTCTTCCTCTTCCTCCTCATCCTAACCCTCCTCCTCTTCCTCCTAACCCTCTAACCCTCCTCCTCCTCTTCCTCCTAACCCTCTTCCTCCTCCATTTTGTTTTTTTTCCCTGCTACCCTCAGGAGTTGGAGTTTTCTCAGATGTGCCCTCCTACTGGTTTCAGGTTGGCTGCTGGGCCTTCAGCAGTATGTCCTCACACTGTGCTATGACCCAGCTCTACAGCTATGTTCAAAGGTAGGGAAAACAGTTTTTTTTTTCATATTTTTCTTTAATTAGTAGAGAAAAATCTCTGAAACCAGTTTTTTTTTTTTTTTTTTTTTTTTTTTTTGTGGAACCAGATATTGAACTCAGGCTCTTGTGCTTGCCAGGGAAGCTCTTATTCTACTGAGCCATTTCTCTGGCCCCTCTCTGAAACCTTACAAGAGATTACCTCTTGGTCCCAAAGGTCAGATTTTTATTCATACACATAAATTCTAGCTGCCAGTATATATTGAACATTCTATTCTTAATAAAAAAAAACTCAAAAATTTGAATTTTGGAGCCCTTGAGTTTCAGATTTTTGGATTATGGATGGTCAGTCAGTAAATCTATGCAAATATTCCAAAAAAAAAAAAACTAAATCCAGAATCTGAAACAGTGTTGATCTGAAGTATTTCAGATGAAGGATACTTAACATATATTGGGACTTCTATCCGCCATAGTATCAGGTAGCCACTCAGTGAGGGATGGAACAAAGGGTTTGATTCTCTTGGTCTAGGAAGAGACTCTATCTGAATTCTTAGCTAATCCCTAGAAAAATGGTGGATGAGTTTGTTTCATGTGTAGGGAGTTTCCTGTATTTGAAGGTAGGCTTGGGCCCGAACTACAGAGACACTACTGCCATGCAGCAGAAGTGCTACCCTCAGTGAATGAAAAGGTGGTTCTTTATGTTTGGTGGACAGGGCCAAGCCTAGGGTCATTTCTCAGTGAGCATGAGCCTGAGGCACCAATGGCAGGCTCAGCCATCTCTGTTGGGAGGGATGGCTGTTCCCAAGTTCCAAATAGGGGCAACTCCCTTCTCCATGTGCTTTGGGGTGGCCAGTGATGCCTTCAGGAGGATGTGACTATTTTAGGGCTAGACGTAGCAAACTTCACCAGATGGTTCTGACATCCAGAGAAAATAAGAGTGCCTCTTTGGGGTTAGGGAGATGGCTCAGTGGAATAAGCGCTTCCCTGGCAAGGACAAGAGCCTGAGTTCAATCCCTGGTTCCACAAAATAAACAAACAAACAGAAAACTCAAAAAAAAAAGATAAAAAAGAGTGCCTCTCAGGGGCCCTGATATATGCTATAAGCAAGAAAGACCTGGTGTCATTATGACTACTTCTAAGACTTTGGCTGGATCCTCAGGGACTTTCCCATGTTCTCACTCACCTGTCTGGCTGGGTTGAATGGAAGTTGGTTAGTGTTTTTCAGGGCTAGCATAGTGGGTGGTGGGTGCCACCAAGAGCTTGGCCAGGCAGATTCAAATGGGCTCTAAAGGCTGAAAACCACGATCAACTGAAGGGGTAGACCCAGTCGCTGGTGAACAGAGTGCTGATTTGTGCTTCAGGTCTTTGGATGATGCTCAAAAGCGACCAGGGCCAACAGTCTCCAGATGGAGTGGTTGTCTCAACTGTTTTGGTACATGCACTCTTCTCCCAGAAGACAGTCCATCACAGTTTAATACTGTGATATGGGCCAAGGAGATATTTGGTGAAGGTTCAGTATGAAGTCAGAGAAAGGGCAGACAAACCGAGCAGCCAGCAGAGTGAGGACAAGTCAGGACAGTGCTCAGCTCCCAAGGAGAGAAATAGCAGTTGACAGAAAACCTATAGAGGGGCTGTGCTTTTGGTCCCCTTTGAACTGGAGTATGTATGGCTGAGACCCACTCATGGGAGCCTAGGCATCCCTTGGCAAGCTTGTACATATCCTGTTATGAAGCAAGCTGAACCAACTTGATAGAGTACAGAAGGTGGAAGACTTGAAAGACCAGTTCTGCCTTGGCTCTGCCACTTGTGCGCAGCATTGAACAAATGTCTTTTCTCTTCTGGAACACGGTTTCCCTACTGGAAATGACAACTGAGTTTGACAGTGCCTTCAAGATATGGCAAACACCCTGGCTGTCATGTGGTGTGTTCCGGGGCTTCTGTTGAAGTGCGTCAGGAAGCAGCAGCCTTGGCTCCTCTCATTTGCCAGAGTGGAGACAGGTGGGGAGCCTTCCACCTGCAGGGCTTGGCAGAGGCCCTCCTCACAAGAACAGCAAAGAGGGCTCTCCTGCATGGGCGGCCTGTGCTGAACCTGCAGGGGAAGTTGCCACCTCTGATGTCCCCTAGTTGGTGTCAGTGTCTCTGTTTACATTTGGAACTAGTTCCTCAAGGAACACAAAAAGAGACCCAGGTCCCAGAGAGAGCATGGCCACCCCACTGCGTCAGCTCCTCACTTCACAGATGGTGGCTTGGCTCCCTGCCCCTCAAACAAAGCCTGTGTATTGCTGGCTGATTCAGCTTGCAATGCCGCCTCATTCTGGTGAAAGAGGAAAATCTGTTTACCATATTGAAAAGCCAGCAGAATTGCAAAAAAAAAAAAAGGAGAGAAAGCTGTTTTATGCATTATAAAACGTGAGCTTGACTTTGTCTTGCCATGTGATTCATCTTTGTATCCCTGTTTTCCAGTCAGGATGGGACAAAGACAGATCTGGATATATTAGTGTTCAACATTTTAATTTTGAAAAGATACAGACAGGGTTTTTATAATAAAATCTTCTCTGGATTTTAAAGGGGAAATTTGCTCCTTGTTTTCCACAGGAAAAGGGCTGGTATGAACCAGTTTCAAGTGCAGTTTCCTATCTGCCCTTGAGGCGAGTGTGGATGAGAGTTGAGACAAGAGAAGGTGTGGGCTGTTTTCTTCTGTGCTGCAGAGTCCCCAGGGACTCCCATCCTGGCACCAGGTTGAGGGCCGCAGCTTTGTCCCTATGCAGTACTTGAAGAAGCCACTAGGTGGGAGTCAGGCACAAATGCTAGGAAGCCTAACTCCAAGGAGAAGGAATAAGGAATGGGCTTAATTTTCTTTTCCTTTGAGATTAGAAAGGTGACACAAGCATCACTCATTAGGGAAGCTGCTGGACAGTATACACCTGAGTCATCTTGGAAAGAGTTCTTTCTTATTTTCTTGGGAAACCAGTAGATTAGGGGCTGGGGAGGCCACCTCTATGAAGCCCCAAAGTGACAGGAGGCCGGGGGATGGCCCTGGGGACACTGGTTTGGTCCTCCATTCTCTAAGGCGGGGAAATCTTAGCAAACTCCTTGGTTCCGAAGCCTTGGGCTCCAGGGTACTAGTAGTGTGGTGCTGCATGTTCCAGAAGCCTTTTTCTGGCCCACGTGTCTGCCAGCCCTGCCTTAGAGAAGCATCCTGTGTCCCCAGGGGTTTTGAATGTAGTTTTGTCTCTGGCACAGTACCTGAGATTGGGGCTTTAAACTATTGCAAATTTGGCAGTTTTATTTTTCCTGGGAACCCCCACCTCTCCCCACCCTATAACCCCCCCCCCCCAAAAAAAAAACCCAAAATGTCTTCTACTAAATTCTAACAACCTGGATCCTTTTAGGCCTGACCAAAAGAGACTGTTTCAATCCTTAAGAACCAATATTTATAAAATGACCAAGAATGTGCAAACATTGGTAAAAAGAGCAAATAAATCCTTCCCCACTAAATTTCCTGCTTTGAGCTCAGGAGACATGGTGGACAGATGTTGCCAGGGGAGCAGAACTTGAGGTCTGAGCATGTGGGCACCCACTTACCCGCTACCCCTGAAGAAGCCTGTCAGAGCCATACCACAGAGAGCCTGCTGCCTTCTAAGCACCCACGAGTCTGCAGGGAGAAAGGGTGAGAGGCTGTATATCCTCTCAGTCCCCAGTACTGCAAGTAAATTCTGAAAGTGGTTTCCTGAGCTCTTGCCGCTGTAGGTATGGTTCTGGAACAAACACTATGAGCATCTACTGGGAGCTGTTTAGTAGTTCACTAATTGCAAGTTCCACTGCCAACCAACATGCTGGATAGGGATCTGCAGTTTTCCTAAAACCTCCTGTAGCCCAGACAATTAATTATATATAGACGGGGAGGCTTTGTCCTAATCAGGGTTCTGCCCCATCACCTAAGAGTGAATTTTACATATTTCGATGATTAAAGAAAAACCAGAAGAATTTTTTTTTTTTTTTTTTTTTTTTTTTTGTCTTTTTGAGACAGGGTCTCACTATGCAGTTCAGGCTGGCCTTAAGCTCACTTTGTAGCTCAGGCTGGTCTCGAACTCATACCAATCCTCCTGCCTCAGCCTCCCGAGTGCTGGGATTACAGGCGTGCGCCACCACGCCCGGCTCAGAAGAATATTTTAGTGATGTGAAAGTGGTATAAAATTCAAATTTCAGTATCCATCAATAAAGCCTTACTAGGACATAGTCACATTCATTAGTCTAGACATTGGATGGGGCCACTTTGATGTTGCAAATAACAAAATAGAATATGATAGAGACTTTCTGGCCCACCAGGTTAAAATACCTACTTCCTGGCCCTTGTCCAACCAAACTCACCGTGCCGCTGGCCCCTGGGGAGCTGGGTGCAGAGGGCCAGGATGCACCCTGATGGCCAGGACTTCCTCCGTTCAGCTCTTCCCTCTCCTCCATCTGTTCTCATAAGCAGTGGCCCTCATGCAGCATGCCTGCAGAAGGATTCATGTCTATAGCTGACTGATAAAGGGGTGTCAGGATAGGACAGGAGGAAACCATAATGACTTCTCCTGAGCCTCCTGGCTTCCTCCCAGTGTTTCTCCTCCCAGCAGTTCACTCTCCTAGTCTCCTGCCTTTGGCCCCAGCTGGCTGGCTGCCTAATGCTATAGGCAGCCCCAAATTGGTTCTGGTTGCAGGTGACTGCTTCTGGGAAGGCCCTGAGGACTGTCACAGTCAGTGGGTGACACCTATTTGCATAACCTTTGATGTTACGGAGACTCTATCTCACAAGAGGGGTGTAATGAAGCAGGAATTCGTATCTCCCCCATGAACACCTAGTAAGAAGGGAACTTAAATTTTAGAGGTAATTGCTTAGGCCAGATAAAACCCAGGCTTCTAACCTTATAGTGGTCGTGGACTGTTTTGATGTTCTGATGAGAACTGTCTTCAGCAAAACAGAATTGTTTGGATAAGTTGTACTGTGTATATATTTTGTGAATATTTTCAGTGACTTGTTCAAGCCCCTGTGACTCAGCTGTATCACTGTGAGGGACCCTTGGGGGCGTCAGCCTGTGGGGTGAGTGTGATATAGCCATGGCTCACCTCACCAGCATGTAATGGGGCCCTAGCTAGGGCTGTCACTGGGCTGCTGGTGAGAGAGGAGGTGCCAAGGCACATGATTCATCACTCCATCTCGCCCATCCCCCCAACACCTTTACCCCCCACCACCACATATTCCAACTGTACCTGGATCCTGGATCTTTGGGAGCATTATTTTGTGGATTTGGGGATTGAATAAAATATAAGTAAAATGTACTTCTGGTTCTTCAAGCAGTGAAAAAAAAAAAAAAAAAAAAAAGAGGTAAGAATTGCTACTTGAGGTTGCATAAAAATATGTCAGGAATTTAGCTCAGCTTGTCTGGATTCCTCCCTCCCTCCTCTCCTCCCCTACCTGGCTGCTCCCATTTCACACATTAGCTGAACTAACAGATGAATTTGCCCCCGTATTTTCCTCTTGAGTTGAATGTCTTTACTTCGGGGAAACAGACTTTAATTCTTTACTTTCTCCAAGTAGAATTTTAGTCTTAGTTATGCTGGTCTTATCATTTGTGGCTCTTTGCTTTATTATTATTATTATTATTATTATTATTATTATTATTATTATTTTATATATATATTTTTCCATTTAGAAAATGCTGAAATTCCTCCTGTATCCTAGGAATTGTCCGAGGCATGGAAGTTAGAGGAGCGAGTCCAAAATCTGATGCACTTTCTAGGTCGGGTGCAGTGGAAAGCCTCACTGACAACTGCTGGCCGTAGCTCAGTCACAGTTGAGTGAACTAGAGGAGTGCAGTGCTCCGCAGAAGTGGGGGAGGGTGGTGAGTAGAGGCGGCCTGCGTCCTGAGTGGTTACCGAGGCTGTTAGTACCCAGCCTTTATGGGCTTTACCACTTCTTGTTTTCTTCTAGTATTCTAGTCTTCTCTTGTACCTGAGGCTAAAGAAGCATTCTGAGCCCCTCCAACAAGAGTGCCTCTTTCATCCTGCCAGCAGGGGGCTCTTCCCCCAGCCTCCTTTTTTCTGCAGCAGCCATGTTTATTACCTGCATGTGGTGATTCTTATCTACCCAGGGTGAGAAGGCAGTTCCTCTTGCTTTGGGTGCTGGGCAAGTGTGTGTTGATCAAACAGACTTCTCCATTTGACTTGCCCAATCTTCTAGACAGAAGAAAAAAGAAAAAGAGAAAGGCCTCCTTTATGCCTGCACCCTTAAAAACATTTTCCTTCAGTGCATCTTGTGGTGCCAGCAGGGAACCTGGCTGGGGGAACTGGTACCCTGTGATATGCTCTGCCACTGAGCCAGAGGCAAGGGAAGGGATCAAGAGCTCAGAGAGGGCGGCAGGGCCTGCTTTTCCTTGTGGCCTCTGATCTGGGTGTGTCTCCAGGAATTTATTCCTCTTCCATGCCAGCTGCTGGCAGGAGCCCTCCCCCTGTCTCTGTGATCACAGGGCCCCTGGCCAGCCTGCCTGGATTGTGCCGCCTGGCCTTGCTTCTGTCCCGTATCTGGACTGTTTCTGGGCTGTGGTAGAGGCTGCAGCTGTACCTGCTGATGGGTGCGGAGACCCAGTAAGTAGCACATTCTCCTTAGGCTGGGCCTTCCAGGAAAATCATGCACAGGAAGGCTCCTTGCCGTCACACCACACGATGTGGGTCTGCAAGTCATTTAGGACAGCAGAGCACAGAGCTCTGGCCTGTAACTGCTGTTCCCGCTGAACCCACATCAAAGATCACTTTCATAAGCAGTCATAGCCAAAGGCCACACATTAGGAGCAAGGCCAGAAAGGAGGGTTGTTTTTAGAGCAAAGGAGAATGGTGTGTGAGGAGGAACTGTGGGGTGGTATTTGGATAGGCCACCTGGGAAAGGCATCCTTTGACCTGCAGGTAGGAAAACACACTGCTCCCTGTGTCCTCCAGCCTTAGCAGGGTTTCTTCCAGCTAGAGTTGCGCCCTAAATCCTGAAGATGGCTGTGAATTGGGCTCACTCTTTCCACACTCCTGTCCTGGAGAACAGGTTGTGAAGAGTGGGGGGCAGCTGTAAAGCAGGCCTGGGACCTGCCTTACAGTGACATGGAATGTGGCCAAAGCCACACTCCTGAGGGAACAGTGGCAAAGGTCTCCCTGGTAGCAATTGGTCTCTGGGAGTTGGTGCCAGCAGTGCCAAGAACAGCAAACTGGAGAGACTGGCACACCACAGTACCCGAACCTGGACTGGAGCTGGTTCTGAATCTGTTCTTTGGAAACAACAGGCTTCCCTCAGAGTGCAGCCTGCCCTGCTGAGCAAGCGTCTGTAAAAAGTGGTAGGCGTGGGCTTTGGGCCGGGGTCAGGCCGTGTGCCGTGTGTGGGAACCAGCAAGCTCCTCCAAGGGCAGCGCTTATTTTTAGTTGTCTCCCCAGTCCCAAATAAACCGACAGCAGCTGGGAGCCTGTGGGTAAATGCAGAGCGAAGCAGAGACAGGAAACGGGGGGCTCTCAGTAATGGGTTCCAGCCACTCCAGAAGGGGGAAGCCAGACAAGGAATTTTCTTCAGGACTGTTTCCCTCTGGCAGGCTCTGGTACTATCACTGAGGAGTATGTTTCTGTGTGTGTGTGTGTGTGTGTGTGTGTGTGTGTGTGTGTGTGTGTTTATAACCCCTGTCCAAGTCTTTCATTTTCGCCTGCTTTTTTGTGAAGTTTGATTGCTCTAAAGGGTTCTGAATGTTGGTCCCCGCCTCTGTGTGTGTGCCTGCCTGTGGGGGCAGCGGGGGAGGACCCTGGAGCAGCACTGGCTGGTCCCAGTGCTTGTGTATCTGCAACTGTTTAAGGAAAGGCTGAAGGACACAGGGCCAGGGAAGTGGGGAAATCTGAACACAGCTTGGCGTTCCTGAGGGGGAGGGGGCAGAGCCAAGGAGGAGGAGAGGACTTGGTCTCCAGCCAAAACAAGGGCCTTTTCAGCCCAGGACTCTTAACTGCTGACATGGGTGCCCAGCATGGATGGGGACATTGATGTTTACAAGCGTTTCTCGTGGCTGAAGAGGGTAAGTGACTGGCTGCTTTGTCCGGGTCTCTGTGGAAATGGGTGCGGGGATACACACGTTGGGGTGTGCAATATGTCTGTGTTCTATGTGTGTGTCACAGAGGGAGGTGTTTGTCCAGTAGAGCCCTGCTGTGGCCAAGATCTTCATAAGAATCTAATTATAGACACCCGGGGAGAAGAGAGTCAGCTGTCTTTGTTTCTGCTCTCACATTCTCCTGAATGAGCCTCTCTGTGCAGAAAGGCAAGCTTGAGGGGCAGAGTCAGTTGCTTCACCTTTGGCTCTATAACACTCGGAGCTCCAAACACCCTGACCAGAAAAATGTGCATACTGCTTTTCTGTTTGAGGGCACAGAGAGGAAGCTGCCGCCTTTTTAAAGGCCCTGAATTCGGAAGTTGTTTAACTCGTTTTCAGCTCTGATATTATCATCGTGTGGAGGGTATGCCTACTGCCAGGAAAGGAGCACCAGCATTTCCAGAGGAGGGCTCTAGAGGGGTTTGCAGTGTGTGTGACTAAGGCAGGCCTGAATGCTGGGGTTCAGCTGCACTGGCCTCTTAGAACTCAGGCTTTCTCTCTCTCTCTCTTTTTAATGGCTGCCTTTAATTTGGCTAAGGTATGCTTGCACTGAGTTTCAGATGAGGAATTTTGAGGTGGATGTTTTTCAGTGGCAGAAAGGGCAAGGGCAGCTGACAGATAAGAGATTTGACACTGTAACTGAAGGACAGGAGGGCCAAGAAATGTCCAGCTCAGAAGGGTCACACAGTTCCCCACTCCCCCACTCTTAGGTGCTGGCCTGACTGGCCAATGTGTTCCTTTTCCTGCAAATCCTAGGCTCCTGGGACTCGGGGAGTGGGGGTGGAGCACTAAGCGAGAGCCCGTCTTGTGGATCTTTCAAGCAATGCAGGAGTCAGAGGTTACACAGTCCTGGGAAATAAACCTCAGACTGCAAACCGATAAGAAGGGGAAAGAAAAGCAACAGAAGCCACAGCATACCCACTGATGATTGTGGAGGTGGGTTAGGCAGAGCTCTCCTGAGGAAATAACGCTTCACCAAAACCCATAGAAGTTTCAGCAATGAGGCAGGTGGAAAGTGGAAAGTGGGCAGTCAGTGCACAGGTCTGGCCAGTTTTGAGACAGAAAGCCCATGTGGCTGAGCTCACTAGGGGTGGATCGAGGCAGGAGTCTGCCAGCTCCCATGGAACAGTGAAGGCTGTGGTAGTTAGTGGGTGACAGCTATCTGTGTGATAGGGAGCCCGTGGCAAGCATGTGACAGGCCATAATACTATGGGGTCCAATTTACATTTTAAGACTATTACTCTAACTGTGATGTGGTATATGGGAAGCTGTGCTAAGAAATCTGAAGGAGCTGAACACAACTGTAGAGCTGTGCAGCTTACCAGGATCAGCCAGTACAAAGCTGTCATTTAACACAGCCCCAGAGGGCCTAGGAACCTGTGGTTAGCAGCATCTCAGCCATTGGTGGCATGCCCTGGTCTTAAACCCTGTTCTGTCTCCCAGTCTCATCCTTCTTTATCTCTTCTGCCAAATACAAAGAAATGAGCTAAGAGCCCCGCAAAGGGCTCATCTGTGCTCAGCCCCTGTGTAGCCAGCGAACGGAGCATCACAGCCACTAGACAACATGTTGAGATGTTTGTGTCTTCTGAGTTTTTTTACAAGCCCACCTCAGCTGGGTGTGTTGGCATAGGCCTAGAATCTCACCACTCCGGAGGCTGAGGCAGGATTGTAGAGAGTTCAAGACCAGCTTGGTCTACAAAGTGAGTTCAAGATCACCCTGAACTACATAGTGAGTTCTCAAAAAGAGAAAAAACAAAAAGCCCATTTCACTGGGCCAGGGGTGGTTGTAAGCAAATGTACTTCCCATGGTTAGTCTTTGTTCTCTCATTTCTTGACTGAGAAGTCCTCCCAGACACAGTGTGCCTGGTATGATAGGTGCCGTAATGCAGTCACAGGGCAGCTGTTGTAACTGAGAATCTAATAAAGGCTCTAATTCTGAACATGATGCAATGTAAGAAGGCTCTGTCTGTCTTGCAACCAAGAGTGAGCCCTGCCTCGTGTGGACAGTTGGAGGTGAGCTGAGAGACACTGTGACGGCTCATAGCAGCACAGATATGTTTCTTCTACTTTTAGAGGTGGGCGTTTAACAAAGCAAACCGCAAAGTGTTGAATTTGTCACAGGCAGCGTGATCTGAGTGTATTCTCAGTTGTTGTCTGTAAATACTGTTGCCAGAGTTTTAAAATTTCTCTTAAAATGATCCCTTTCATCCTGTGACCCTGGTCATCCATATCCAGTGATCACTGTTAATCTAGAAGAGAAAGCTCATGGTTTTCAGCTTGCTTGGCCATGGATACACCCTCTTCCAATTTCCTTCCAGTTACATTTTTAGTTTCATCTTTTATATCTACCTCAGTGGACTCCCCAATGTATTCTTTCTCTTTTTTGAGCTTTTATGCCAGATGTCCTCCTCTTCTGATTGCTAACCTCTTCATGTGTCACCATTAGATTTCTTCTCTCACAAAACTGTTTTTGTTGACCCTATCCCTCTCCTTGGCTCCTTCAGCCCAGGTCTCCAACATGTCCTGTGTGTCTAGCTCACCCCGTTGTTGTGACTTTCCTTACAGACAGAGGTTTTCTCCAAATCCAGGCTTTTGAAGGTGGACACACATCTCATTTATTGTTCTACAGGTGCTTAGATGAGGTGTGACCTGGTATTCAGGGCAGGCACCCCTGTCCCTTGATCTGTAGGAAAGGGTGATACTAAAAGGGAGAAGAAGGAGACATGTTCCAGGAGAGACAGGGCTGGAAGAGAAATATTTGCTCAGAAAAGAAATACTACTTCTTTGAGGGGTGGGATAGTATGTCCTATCATGCAAGAACATATCCATGGGCAAGCAAGCTGAAAACCATGAGCTTTCTCTTCCAGATTAACAGTGATCACTGGATATGGATGATCAGGGTCACAGGATGAAAGGGATCATTTTAAGGGAAATTTATGGCAAGAACATATGGTTTGGAGTGAAACTGGATTAGAATCTTGGCTTTGCCACATTTTGTAATTATGTGGTTTAGGATAGGTTAACCCAAAAGCTTAAATTTCTTCATCTGCAAAGTAAGACAGATAATATGCTTGCCACCTATAGGTTAATGTGAGGTTCAAGTAAGATTAGTGCATACAAATGCTTATCATTATGCTGTCCGTGTAGGGAGCATTCAGTATTCTTTGCTATAATGGCTACTGGCTATTCCTAGGAAAGGTAAACTGCAAGAGGAACAGGTGACAATCAGTTGGTTCTTAGCCCATCTCAAGTTATTTAGTCTTTCAGCTCTGGTTTCCTTCCTTTCCCATGTTCTACATTAAGGTCTCAAACCAACCAAACTTAAGGATCTAGAAAGGGGCAGCTGTGGCCAGTATGCGATAGTTAACTAGGGGTCCTGTTGGTTGGTTCTGACTAGCCTAGCTCTGGCTGCTGAATGAATCAGGGCTGATCATCCAGTTTGTTCTTCTCACAGAAACAGCACGAGCACCAGGTAATTCCTGCAGCAAGTACCCACAGTGCTTCAGCCCCCCTCAGCTGCTTGATTCCTGACTCATCAGCAGCTCACATAAGTCTTTTATTGGGGTCAGTGGATCCAACTCACACAACCATGAAAGAACCTCTGAAAATAGCTCCCAGCAGGTCTCCCACACACTACCTACAGTGCAAGAGTTCATTTTCCCCGGAACAGAAATCATAGCACTGTAAGCATCTTCACACCACTCCCCAGCTTCCAGCACTCTCAGTATTGAAACCAAATCCTAACCCAGTGTCACACACACACACAAAAAAGGGAATCACTGTGACTGTACCATGCAGCTGGTTTGTGTTCTGCAGTAGAATATGGAATGAACTAAAGCTGCTAATGTGAGACTTTATTCAGTGTTCTATGATTCTCAAATGGTTGATGCAGTAGCCTGGTCACTTGGGCCAGAAGAGCTGCAAATGCAGAGAGACTCCGGCATCAGGCTTGCCTTGCATTTTTGTGAGACTCCATGGAGGCTTCTGTGAAAGTTATTCCTTGTGGCTAAGAGCATGAATCCTACCTTGAGATCGCTTGGACTCATCTGTCACCCCTTTGTAATCATGAGGTTCAGTTTTCTTGACTGTAAGATACAGATAAATAAATGTATATGAAATACAAAGAAATGCAATAGAAAGCGTATCATAAATGTTAGTTCGGGAGATGGTAACACTGATCAGGACTGCCAAGCTCTAGTTATTCCAGATCCCTGTATTTGACTGTGGCTAATTGGGATTCTATATACCTCACTTAACTGTATGCTAAATTCCTTTTCCTGCTTGAGAAATTTTCTGTCATTACTGCTTTGGGAGCGGTCCATAATACTGTGTATGACTCTTAGGTAATGTCAATCTTGGCATGCCAGGAAGAACAATGGATTAAAACAATTATGACTCTTTGGCTAAAGTAGTACAATCAGCAATAGCAGAAGCATCAGACACAGCACAGAAAACGACATATTATTGTGACCATTCCTTTGCCAGTTGTACCTTTTAACTATATCAGCTGGAATTGTGGTTATATAACAAGATCTGAAGCAAACCAGAAAAGTTTATACAGTAAATATGCTCTCAAAATGGTGATTTTTACTCATGGGAGAAAAATTTTTTTAAAGGGGTTGGGAAGGCCGTGCATAGTGGCGCAGGCCTGTAATCCCAGCACTAGGGAGGCTGAGACAGGAAGATTGTTGTTTTCAAGACCAGCCTGAGCTACAAAGTGAGCTTAAGGCCAGCCTGAATTGCATAGTGAGACCTTGTCTCAAAAAGACCAAAAAAAAAAAAAAAAGGCGGGGGGGTTGGGGAGCAAAGATAGAGAATTAGAAGATGAAGAGATCAGAGTCAAGGCTGGAGGAAAAGGAAGATTACATATGAACTTTTGGAAACTAGTAAAAAAAATCAGGAGGGAAAGAGACAAAGAAGAAATAAATGCCAGAAAAGAACAACAGAAACTAGAAACAGTGTTATAACAAATGAAAAAAACAAAGGAGAACAACAACCAAAAGTGTCCACTTCAAGGCAAGACTAGAGTGGACAGATCTGTGTTGATCCACAACCAGCTGTAGATTTATGGCAGGATATGGATAATCCTAGCAAGCCTACACCATTAATTCCACTGCACTTCAGGCTGGTTTCTGCCAGAGGCTAGAACCCAGTTTGTTCAGCCTGCAGCACTCCCTGTGCCTCCTGCTGCCTTAAATCTAGCTCCCTGTCCATTTGAACCCAGCCCCATGACCCTTTGCGGACTGAACTCAATTGCATCTCACTCTGATGCTTAGGGCTGTGAGCTAGAGCTAACTGCAGTGCTCTGCATGCCAAGCTCAGTTGGCCATTCTCCAAGATGGTGAATGGCCCATTGCCCTGTCCTGAGGATATCTGTCTGCTGCATGCACTGGTGCTTTTTACTTGTGGAGGCCTCTGGGGTCTTGGGTAGTCACAGTGCATCTACAGGTTCAAGCCACCCCCAGGCCATAAGCCCTGGCTCAAGAAGAAAGCACCACTTGCCACTACCCACTTTTGTGTTGAGGTCTCTTTTTGCTGTCCCTGTGGGTTTTAATTCTTGCTTTATATCCTTGATGGGTTCGGAGAATCCACTTCCTTCCCTCCTTCTCTTCCAACTATATTCCAGTGTCTGGACTCCAAATCTTTGAGTGGCTCTTTTTTTGTTGTTCATGATTCCTTTATCTTCCTGGAAATCTCCAGATCCCCATATTCAACCTTGATAATGGTTTTCGTTGTCCACGGGGAAAGGCACAGATTTACTTCCTCAAGAGCTTCAGCTGTCTGTGATTTCCTCCAAATACTCTTATTTGTAGTTAACAACTCAATATTCCTGCCCATTATCCCATTGTGTTCCTTGGTATAATTTAGCAGTTAGACTTTTGCCATCTCTTTTCCCCATATTTTGTGATGACTGGTGGCCAACTCCTTAGAGAGAGGGCCTTGGGCCTCCTTTGCCCAGTGGAATTTTTAAGTATCTTCCTACCAGGGTTATTGGCTGAATAGCTTATAGGTGTTCCAGAGCAGCACAGCCTTTGGCAGTGTTGTGAAATGGCAGTAGTGCTTGGGGATCCTTACACTCCTTCCTGCATTCCTCTCTCCCACCCTTGATAGCAGTGCTTTCATGCTTTTCCATTTGTCTCCAACTGATGTCATTGATTACTTCTTTAAAACGCCAAATTTAGATAAATTTTTTCATCTGCCCTCCCCATCACCACAAAATGTAACTATTCACAAGTATCATATTTCAATTTCCTGTTCCATGAAACAAGAGTCCCCTCTTGGCCAAGGCTATCCCAGTATCTTGTCCTTTTGATACAGTGCTGTTCTAGTTCCTCTTGTTCCTCTAAATCTGTTTTCAACTGCTTCCTGCCTCCCTGTCCTTCACCTTAAGGAAAATGTTTCTGTTCAGTTATTAGGAAAAATGTCAGTTATCCTTGACCCTGTGATGGCAATTTATGATGCCTTATAAACACATTTGTTTTCCTTTCACCGTTAGTATTCTTGAAAGTGTAGACTGAAACCTCACAGTCTCTACTCTTTCCTCAAGCCACCAGCTCACTGCCTACTAGCTGTGTCTTTTCAGCCATCTTTAAAATTTCTTCCTATAATGTTCTTATTTCCACCCATTTTCCTCTGAATTTATTCCCATTGGGAAATCTGGTATGATTTCTGGCATTGTTATGTCCAAAGAAATAGCCTCTCACCTTGACCTTAACCTGACTTTATAGTCTGTAGCCATGGATCTTTCTACTCATTTGCCTGTTGGCTCCTTATGTGGAAAATCTAGGCAGTGTAAGAGGCACCAGGTAATTAACTATGACACCTCCAGGGAAGTTAAAACTTGCAGTGTCCACTCTATCCCTACTTCTAACACCCACAAATGGATTCTGTCTCTGAAGGAGCTTTTAATAAGAATGAGTCAGTGAATCCATTGGAATAGACAAGATGAGGAAATTCTTTAAAGAAGAGTCTCCTTTTCTTACCATCCTCCTGGTTTTCATATAACTTCACAATTTATTGACCACATTTAGTACAAATATCACTTCTACAGTCCAGTTCTATAATCTCCATGTTTCTGGTCCCCTGACAAAAAAGCATGTAGCAATAGTGATCAAGCTTAGTCAAGACAAAAATTTCTTAAGATCTTAGTAAATGAAATATATTCCTCTCACTGTAAATCTAAGATCGGCAGGGGGCCTCACACCAACACCTTAGTTGGAGAGTTTATGGACAGTTTCTTCAAAGTATCCTTTGCTGCATTAGGTATGGAAAATCAGTATGTGATGGGCAGTGATCACCATGGCTTCATGGGTAATCATCGGAAGCTATTTTCAAAAGTGCTGTTCTCCTCTCAGGTTTCCTTTATAGCCCTCATACTCAGTTATTTAAGTGGTGGCTTCCAGATAAAGCTCCTTTCTTTTGAAGACTAAATTTGTTCACCCCTCCCCTTTGCATTTGCTATTGGAGTGCATACAGTTCTCTCCTAGTACTTACTATGCCTAATAGGAGGGCAGAAATATTCAAATCATTGAATAAATGCAAGAAGATGTATAATTTGGTACTTGTGAACTCTGCAGGATAGGTATTTAGATTTCTAAAAGGACAGACATTTAGATCATTGAATAGTTATAACTCCAACACCAAAATTTAGCCTCCCTTTATATGTTAATTCAATCCAAGAGCTTGAGGACAGAAGGGTCAAGGTCTGGGTAGGATCTCTTGGTCTCCTGGTAGCTAAGATCTGATTGCTCTTTGTTCCCACTGAATTTGCCCGAAAATTCTTTTAATTCTTTGCCAAAGATTGTGGATTGACTTGACTTTTTTTTTTGTTGTTGTTGTTTTTCAAGAAAAGAAGAACTTGTCTTGGCAGTGTTTGGGTTTATGATACTGCCAGGAATCCCTAAGGGTCTCTATCTGAAAAATCTACAGGAAGTATTTATAGAAGCATCTGCTGTACTCAAACGCTTTGGTTCTGTGGCTGATAGGTAATCTGAACTAGATAGCAGGAGTTGACTGTGGCCTCTGTGGCCTGCTTATATTTAAGTATTTATATAGGTCCTCTTATTTTTAAAGTCTACACTTCCCAAGTTTTTAAAAGGCTTGACTGTGAGGAGTGCTTGAGTTTGAGAGTAATGCTAGTGACACTGACATCTCCCCTGGAGCCTTGTGTCTGGCAGGCATGTGTCTCACTTGCAATTGGTTTTCTGAATTTGAGAAGATCCTCTTGAATAGCCAGCCTGGAAATACTACACATTTTTTTTATTTAGCTAAAAAATACCACATGCTATTTATATGGCTAAAGAAAGATAGAATTTAGATTTACATAGGACTGTGGCTTTAGTCAGTGTGTTATATACAAAAGTTCAGTGTATTTCCAGCCCAAGAGTTATTAAATAACTCAAATAATCTGCCCAGTTGGAACAATGTATGTACCATGGCAAGAAAGTCGAAAGAACTAGAATCTATAGCTTAAAGGAAATACTGAATGAACTGTCACTGTCAATCTGGCTACCACTACAAGGTTTGATATCAAAAAAGAAGGAAGATGTATTTGAGGACCCCAGGGCAGGAGCTCTGAAAAGCAACTGTTGGCTCCAAAAGCCAACATGATGGCTAGAGCTATCCTTTGCTGTCACACTGGGGATCTGAGTATCTTAGGATTTTCTTACATCCTACTGATGACACCTCATGGTGACCTCTCTCTCACTCTGTTTGGCTGCTCTGGAAACAACTTTGAAACTGAGCTCAGTGAACTGCCGAACAACAAGTTGTCTTGTGAGATGCACCAGTCAGGAAATGATGGAGAACTGCCCTCCTCCCTGAGAACACGCAGAATGTATTTGGAGATGCCAGGCAGGCTACTAAGAGTTATGCTCCTGGGATTCCTCATGGCCTTTAGCCATGGCCTCAGCACTCACACAGCTGCCAGTGCTGTGCACAGCCTAACAACATTATCTCTTGGCCAAGGCGTAATAGAGAGGCTAGTGCAGGGCACGCAGGCATCACAGTGTCTGAGCAGCTACCATAGCCAGAGTACGATGGCTTTGAGGAGGCTGCTATCGGTTGATTTAGCTGGAATGATGCCATTTAACCTAAGCTGATCTAACATCTAATTGCAACAGAAATGAAAATTCAGATTTTAATGGTGGTTCATTACTAGTAATTGAAATATTTCTTTTCATTTTTTTGTTTCCAAATTTAATTTTTTATTAGTATGTGCTTGAAGTATATAAAGATTTTATTCCTTGTGGGGAATTGGCACATGTACACAACACATCTAAAGTTTCTTCCTCACTCTCCTCCCCTTTCTTACTCATCCATCCCTCCATGTCCTGGTCCCCTTCCCATTTTCAGAAGAGTTTATTGTTTCCATTATCAAGCTTATTTTGTTCTCCATTTGTCTTAGTTAGTTTTCTCTTGTTGACACCCAAAATGAAGGAAGGAAAGGCTTACTCAGCGCACAGTTACTGGAGGGTTCAGTCCGTACTCAGCTGGCTCCAAGGCAGAGCAGCACAAGTCAGAGGGCAACCTTTCATGGTGGCGGCAAAGAGCAGGAGCACACAAGGAGAGGCAGCAGCAGCTCAAGCAGCAGCTTCTCTTCCTGCCTTACATTGTAATGCAAATTACCTGCCCCAGGGCAGGTGCCGCATCCACATCCACAGGAATTCACAAGCTCCAGAAGCCACCCCAAGACTGCATGAGGCTTTGAGGGCACACACAGACGCAAACCACAACACCATTTATATTTTGGGCTCCTTTTTTGGGGGGTGGGGGAGGTTTCTTTTTTTGTTTGTTTGTTTTGTTTTTCAAAACAATTTGTTGCATCATATTTGATACCTTATGTTTGACAACAACAACAACAAAAAGAAATTACATCTGTAACTGTAGGAAAAATAATACGGTCTGTTATTGGAAAAAAAAATATTAGGCCCTTTAAAAATTACAAAGTCTTGGGCTTGCCTGAAACAACTGAACAAGAAATATATTCTTAGAAATGTAGGGCTTCAAGAATTACAAACCTGGGACACTGTGGAAAAATTCCGGAGGCATCTAAACTGCAGCACTTTTTTTTTTTTTTCCTGCATATCATGAACAAGGCCTGCTGAGGTTTTAAACTATTAGTCTCTTGATCAGTCATAGAATGGTAGTCAGGTGTTCTGCTCTTTAAGTTCAAGCCATGGTGGATCTTCCTTTGTTTCCACTCTTGGGTGAAAATTCATGCTTGCTAATTAGTTGGTGCCACATTACAGTGCATTTGGTTCTTGCATTATAGTTTTAACAAGTTTGGCCAAAACAGTGCTGAAAGGTTTGCATTGTTATTTTAGTTCTTCAAGTTTTAGTTAAAATTGAGATTGTTCTAACTAATTCCTTCAGTGAAAAACTGTGGTACAAGAACACCAAGCTGATCATGTACAGTGAATTTTGGAGACACAACAAGCATACTGAATACCTTCTAGGTTTCTTAATAATCCTGCTTGGTATCTATGCATCCCAGTTTCGACAACGTCAAGCATCTGTTGTAGATGTCTCTGTAAATAGTGATTCACAATGCATCCTTCATATGGTCAGAATCAACCCTGTAACAAAATCAGTCAGATGCTAAAGCCACAACAACTCTTTGTGCTCAGTGAAAGAATCCAGTGTTAAAACAGCATGTATGCTATCTGACATATAGTAAAATCTCACAAGGTAATATTTCTGCCGCACACCTGCTTTGTTAGCTGTAACAGCCTCCAGATTATATATAAATTAGTTTAAAAACTTGGGTGGGTAGGTAGGAATAGGACAAGGTATCTTTTTTTTAAGCCCCTCAATTTTAGCAGCTTTTAATTTTTTAAGAAACTGAACCTATATCCTGTAATGTTAGATATTTTATATATACTTTTTCAGCAGGATAAAAAATGGAAAACACTATTTGAAGGCAGGAACATGTACTCCTCTCATTCTGTGTAAGAGCAATGCAGCAGGTGCGTGACAAAAATATTATACACTAGCATGGTCCAAAGTCATTCCATTTGCTTGTTCAATGATGTTCAGATTTCATTGGCCAGTTCTTCAGTTTCTGCGGAACTATCTCCATTAACTGTGATCTTCATATCCTCTTCATATCTAGGAGGCATGAAAGCCAAAGCATAAGGGAAAAGCTTATGACAGTTTGCTCTGTAAGCTTCAGCAGATTCTCTACAGTCTCCTAGGCTGCCATCACACAAGGCTTCTAGTACCTCCATACAAGTTTGGAGGTTTCTGTTAGTGAGAGGACTCATCAAATGTCATTGCCAACTCTATAGCTCGTTTCTGACTAGAAGGATCTAAATAATACACCGTTTTGGCAGCTGATAATTGATGTGGCAATGAATCTGAATTCCTTTTCAGAAAAGTTTCATTAAAATTCTTTGGATTCATTGCTCCAAAAAGACAATTCATTTCTTGTTTTAATACTGTTCAAACTGTATCAGGCAAGTCTTTACTTTCGCTCACAGTACTGAAGAGTCATATCATACACTCATGAAGCCAGGAATGACTAGAATCAATAGCGAATGCCCTCTTTACTGATTGTGACATCAAAAGAAACTTTTCTTTCATAAAGTAAATCTCAAAGGCAAAAAGATGAGTTTCTATCTTATCCTTCACCAAGTTCTTCAGTGGTGTTAAAAATTTTATAGCTTCTTCCAATGGAGTTTCAACCTTGGCCAGTTTTTCTGGGATGAGTTCTTCTTTTGGACCTCCAATCTCTCCATCATCATCATCCTTCTTCTTTTTCTGATTTCTCTGCTGCTTTTCTTTTTCTGCATTTTTTTCCCTCCTCTTCTATCTGGATTTTCTTTTGAGCTCTTCTTTATTAGGTAACTTCTTTAGCTCTTTGTCAGACATGTTTGCTGTATCAGCTTCATGTTCTTTATTCTCATCAGTAAGGAGGTTGTGATGAAGGTTCAAATAGATCTCGATAGCAATTCTTGCTGCCTTGAAGTAAAATGGATGCTGTCAAAGTACATCTAGTTTTAATAAGTCCATATATGATCTAAGTGTAATCTTCCTCATACAATACATGTGAAAGTCAAACTGGTCATCAGTGATTTCTATAAAATGTCTCTCAATTTCATGACATTTCTTAAGTGCTTCACCAAATTTATTCATTGCTTTATATGCTCTGGCACATTCTGTCTGGAACCACATTCACTGCATATCATTCAAATTCTCTACTGCTGATGTTCCTTCCCTTGTAAACTCTGAGCACATTTCTTCAGCCTCTTTGATCAGATTGACTTTTAGCATGTACTTTGCACACTTGGAGTTGATAAATCTGTCTTCTGTGTCTAAAGCCTAGGCTTCATCCATCCACCTTGTGGTTTCTTTAATATTCCCAGCATGCTTATAGATTTTAGCTTTCACAAGAAAGAGTTCTATCAATGTAGGTGTACTTTCTTTCAATAGCAGTATTTATATATTCCAAAGCAATAGATGGCTGACCAGTTTTGTCATAATGCTGTGCCAAGTAGTACTGGACCCAAAGTAATATGGTTGGTGTTTCCTCCTTTCTATCATCATTGGGGTTAAATAAATGGCGGATTTTCAGAGAAGTTTCATAACTTACTACTAATTCTTCTATGATTGCCAGCTTTTCTTTATCTCTGTATAAGGACTGCAAAGTATTGAAGGCTGGTGGACAGCCCTTGCTGAAATTCATCCTTAGGAACTTATCCAAACATTCTTTGAACTTCTCACCAGATAAAAAAGTTTAGTGGCAGCCTTCTTGGTACCAATCCCCTAGGATACTTAGTCCAGGCTTCCTCATATATTTTTAGCCATTCAAACATGTTAGCTGGCTTTAGTGCCTTCTCTAAGCCTTTGTAGTAGGCCCAGTTTTCCAGGTTTCTCTCTTGTAATCCTCTATAAACATCAGCAGCATCTTCCATATGACATAATTGCAAGAGAAGTTCCTGGCTTATTGGTCATTTATACTTTTTTTTTAAAAAGCATGGTACTACCCCCCCCCCCAAATGTGTGTGTGTATCAATGGAACGCTAGAAGATGCCAAAATAACCCTAGGCACATTCAGCTTTCTGATCTTTCACAAAGGAGCCAAAAACACACTGACTGAAAGATAACCTCTTTAATACATGATACTGGGGAAATTGGCCAAC
This sequence comes from Ctenomys sociabilis, assembly GCA_004027165.1. Lineage (NCBI taxonomy): Eukaryota > Metazoa > Chordata > Mammalia > Rodentia > Ctenomyidae > Ctenomys > Ctenomys sociabilis. The sequence goes on along the minus strand of PVKA01006178.1, from coordinate 26,001 downwards.
ATGTAGAAAACTAAATCTAGATTCATACATCTCACTGTGTGCTAAAATCAAAATGGATCAATTATCTAACTTAAAACAGAAACAATTTCCTGGAAAATAGCTATTGAAATTCTTAATGTACTCATCATGAACATATGTAACACATAGCACTGTACTTTATGATGCACAGTAAAGTGTTTACAAGGAGGAAAAAAATGTGACAACGAGAATAGAACCCAAAGCATGGGCATCTTTTCAGGGACAATGGAAAAGGGAATACACCTTCAGTTGTGTGTTGGAGGCATAATTCCAGGGCTGTCAGCTAGCAGGGTTTCTGAATTGTCACTCAGGCTTTTGAAAACTTTTTCTTTTCAACCTGAAAGTATTTTGGTTATTGCTTCCTTGGCTTGTTGATACAGCACTTATTCTTTCTCTTAAATGTTCTTGGCAGAAATACTGTTTCTCTTATTCTCTTGTACAAAAAGAATGAGTTAATTAAAACTCTTTGTATAAGGAAGGGATTAACTGCTTGTAACTGAACAACACTCTTTGAGTCTAGACAAAGCCTCTTAAATGATATCCATATTTTTGCGATCATATAAACACTATTTATAATGTGGAGGAATTGTTAGAGCATTCTGCTTTGAAAAGAATTTTGTACTTGTTCTGTATTTACACACACACACACACACACACACACACACACACACACACACACACACGCCTGTCCCTACTGTTGCTCTGTGGGGCTATAACCTTTCTTGTGAAAGATTGTCAAGCCTGGTGAGGTGACCCGCCTGAGCTTACACAGGGTGAGAGCCCTGGCTTCCTAGGCAGTAACTGCTGAGAAGGCTAACCCCCAGGGAAGAAGGGCTCCAGGAATTCTGCATAAATGGATATGGAGATTTCTCTCCAAAGTCCTCAGGGACACTCAGCCTTGAAGCCCAACTGGGGGAAGGGTGGGTGTCAGAGAACCCTTGGCTTGGAGACTTTCAGCACCCGGTTCTGGCACTGAATGGTAGGACATATAATTCTTTCAACATAACTTCTCAAATCATTGTTAGATGTTTATGTTTTTATTTACTGTTCATTTATTTGGTTCCCTCTTGCCTTTGGAACTTTAAAACTTTTGTTCCTATTTTTTTCTTACTTTCTTTTACCTTTGTTTTCCTACCTCGTGTCATCCCCCCAGGTTCCACCCACCCACTGATGCCCATTGATGTTGCATCTTGTATTCATTTTTTGTCTTAACCGCAAACAGGTGGTGGACAGAAAGGATTCGTTGCATGTACAAAAAAGGGTGCCCTTTTTATTTCAGGGCAACCCACACAGACACACCCTGAGTCACAAAGCAGAGTTCTGTTAGCTCTTGAAGAGAAGTCAGCTGTTAGCTATTACAGCTGGCTTAGAAATGACAAACCTGCTTTAAAATTGTCAGCTGAAGAAAATCAAGCAGTGGTAAGCAGAATTACTTTGTCAGTCTTACTCCTATATCTAAAACATAAGAATATTTTATGAAGTCTATTTCCAAAGTGATAAATTTCAGTCAGGTGATCACCCTTTGAGACAACTTGCCTGAGCCAGGAATTTTGGTTGTAAATAAGAGAAACTCATTTTGAACTAGTCCAAGCCTAGAGAGCCCAACAGAAAGGGTTGAGATATGTACGCCCATTAAGCAGATGAGCCAGAAAGAAACTGTCACTCATTTTTGTATTTTGTTTGTTTTTCTGTGTATGTTGACCTCGTGGCAATGCCAACTTTTTGCACGTGGGAAGGATGTAGTACTGACAACCTCAGAAACTTTTTATGTCATCATGCCAATTTTGTTCCCAGTTTTAAAAATTAAGTGAAGGGCTCAGGTGTACCTCAGTGGTAGAGGTCTTACCTAGCATGTCTGAGGACCTGGGTTTGATCCCCAGCACCATAAAAATAAAAATTTGAAGGGAGGATTTCATACAGCCAAAGCTAGTTCAGGGAGCTAGAAATGAAGTTGTTTCTAAAAAAACTGAAGCCCTCATTGGAACCATGTAGTTACAGTAAGGTGGTTATCCTGGCCTCATCCTGACACACAAAAGACTCCATTGAAGCAGACTTCCAAAGAATTCTCTATCAAGAGTAATACAATATTTCTTTATTCCTTTTTTTCAGCAAAACAACATGGGAAAAATGGACTAATCTGGGGTTCTCAAGTCTTATCATGTTTTGGGGAACCTTAAGTATTGCCTGATAACCTCACTGCAGTTAAGATGCTTTGTCCCTCAAGATTTAGAAGCCTACTTTTTTTTTTTTTTTTTGCCTTTTTGAGACAGGGTCTCACTGTGCAGTTCAGGCTGGCCTTAAGCTCACTTTGTAGCTCAGGCTGGTCTCGAACTCACAACAATCCTCCTGCCTCAGCCTCCCTAGTGCTGGGATTACAGGCCTGCGCCACCACGCCCGGCTTAGAAGCCTACTTTATTTCTTGGCCCTGCCAGCATCTAGTTGTCTGTGTAGAGGGAATTCTTCAAGAGTAAACTGTTTGCTCACTGAACCAGGGGAGAAATGGGAGAGTACTCTGGTTACCTTGGAATAATCTTTTGAGTGGAGACCGTCCCTGCTGGAATCTCATTATTCAGTTCTGTCATTCCTGGCTACACACTGGCTTCTCTCCAGTGTCTTAAGTCGCTGCTAAGGCAGCTTAACCATACGAGTCACCTCCTGGATCCCCAGCCGTGAGATGCTGTGCCTGGCCGACAGTCTTCTGGATGTGTGTCTGGAAATGTCAGGCCCAGAACACAGCCTACGTTAGGCTAGTGCCTGTCTGCGCTGCTATGGTAGGCCTGCCAGCTCCGGAGAGAGCAATTGTGGTCTTACCGAAAATGACTCAGAAGATGACCTGTGAGAGTCAAACAGCTATGCTGTGATTATTCCTGAGGACACTTGAGAATGTCATTCTCAACAGTAACTTGATGGAACAGTTCTGCTGTGTTTTTTATATTCCCTTAATACATTTGGATTTTGGAAGATGGTTTCTTTATTTCCCCAGTTTTGCCCGGTCTTGTGAGAGCCACACCTGATAGGAACAAAGAAGTTTGGCTTCAGTAATCCTAGCTAAAGTTTCAACTCTTGACCATATGGTTTCAAGAATTCCTAGTTTTGATTTAGATCTGTGATATGAGGGTCATATGCTTCATTGTGAAATTCTTCCCTTCAAGTGCAAAAGAATATCAAAATGTCAGGTGACTTTCACAATAATTTTAGGTAACTAACTTGAATTATAGTGTATCAGGAGCAGCTCTGACTCTGAAAAGTTTAGGGAGATTTACTTTTCCTTCTGTCACACTTGTAGCAATAACTGTCAACACAGAAGAGGAGATTGATTAGAAATATTTGTGAGGCATAGCTTAGTATATTAGTAGTCCATTCAACTAACATCTTCGGCTGAGTAAAAATTACCTTGTTCTTATGTCTATTATTTGTGTAATGAACATTCTTAACAGGGTGGAAGTCTCCTTTAAATTCCCTGCATCCTATAGCTGAGAGAAGCAGAATTATAATTTAGTGTCCTTCAGATTCTGTCGGGCATTCTGCTCCTCTGTGGAGAGTGGCAGTGGTTCTCTCACTGATTTTCCTAACAGACAACATGGACAGAACTCGTCAGAGACCTTCTAAACTTAGAATCCTTTGGGGCCTTAGGATGTGTGATCTCAATATTAATCCAGTATTTCTGGCGCAGATCCACTATTAGAATTAAGGAAACGGGTGTATCCCCAGCACAGCTGTTTTAAAGTAGAACAAGACAGAGCTGTGTCCTTACTTTGTCTCTTCAAACATCTTTCTCTTGTCAGTAAATTGGAATTGGCTTTGATAACCATGTGCCTTTTTATGATATGCAGCTGTTTATAACAGAAGAATGACGTCAGAAAGTGATAGAACTGTGGGCCGCGGAGATAGCTCAGTAGAGTAAGTGCTTGCCGGACCTGAGTTCAATCCCCGGTACTGGAAAAAAAAAAAGAGTACTAGAACCTGCTGATCTCTTGGTAAATTATGGAGTATACATTTATTCACCTAAATTCAAGTCCTCACCTTTGGCTGACGAATATTGACACTTAAGATCATTCTAAAATAATCTCTCAGTTCTTGTCAAGGTAGACATGATATTTTATCCTGGCCTGTGCCCTTCTGAGGGGCTACAGTTTGTTTTTAAAGATGTAGATGTCATCTAGAAGGTGAAAATATGGGTGTGAACCTCACCAAAAGCCAAGTTGGAAATACTGTGGATTGTCAGTAGCAAGCTCTGTTTTGCAGTTGTCTTTAATAATTTTGAGAAGCTTACTGGAGATCCTGGGAGGCCTGTGTGAGGGGAAGGAAGCCACAGTCTCTTTGGGACCCTCCTTTAAGGGAGGGAACCCTCTCTGCCGTGAGGACCACTGCTCCATGAATGGGCGACTGCTGGAGGAGGACTGGTCCCTTGGACCTTCCAGGAGGGAAGAGAGCCAGGGACTCTGTTCTCTGGCCTCAAGCAGTACTTCTGGATTTTACAGTGTATTGTAGATACTCCGGGAGATACATCTTTCAAGTAACTAAAATGCTCTCCTGGCCATACCTTCCACCTCCTTCCTTCCTTCCTTCCTTCCTTCCTTCCTTCCTTCCTTCCTTCCTTCTTTCTTTCTTTCTTTCTTTCTTTCTTTCTTTCTTTCTTTCTTTCTTTCTTTCTTTCTTTCTTTCGTCTTTTTGAAAAGGGTCTCACTATGCAGTTCAGGCTGGCCTTAAGCTCACTTTGTAGCTCAGGCTGGTTTCGAACTCACAGCAATCCTCCTGCCTCAGTCTCCAGAGTGCTGGGATTACAGGCATGCGCCACCACGCCTGGCTTCTTCTTTTTTTTTTTTTTCTAATTCTTTATTTATTACAGGGTTTTGCTATGCAATTCTGACTTGTAGTGATCCTTATGTCTCAGCCTCCTCAGCACTAGAATTACAGAATCACAGGCTTGTACCACCACACCTGGTTTCAGGTAACACAGCTCGCCTGGGGGGCATGGCATGCAGTTCCAGGGATTAAACTCAGGTCCTTGCACTTGCCAGACAGGCACTTACATCACTGAGATATTTCCACAGCCCTCCCCTCCATCTTTCTAAAGCCCAGGCCCATGCAGAAGAGAGCACTGTTAAAAGGCTTCCAAAGGGCCAGTGAGATGGCTCAGTAGACTAAAGTACCTGCTCTGGCAAGCTCAGGGACCTGAGTTTGATCCCTATCCTGCATGCCTTGCCAGCCCCACACTAGGGGCATGCTGAGCCTGCAGCTCAAGTCCAGGCATGGTGGTGCACGCCTGTAATCCCAGCAGATCAGTATGAGTCCGAGCTGTGCAGTGAGACCCTATACCAAATACATAAATGAAAAATAAATAAATAAAAGGCACCCAAGTAATCCTCCATTTATTTTTATATGTGTAAATAACTATAGGTTTATATTGTTTTTACCATGTAACTCTTTTTTTTTTAACTATCCATGTCTTATATTTTTATGTTGTCCATCAATATTTATCTTATGTTTTCAAACACTAATAGTAGTCCATATTAAGTATAATATAAACCACTATTTTCAGGTTTTGTTTTTTAAGGAGAATTGAAAATTGCAAAATAAAATTAGAAATGATACAGAAGTTCACTAAACAAAATAATAGGAATCCGACAATGGTTGTATTACATAATCTTATCTTCAAATTAGTTTTTTATCTTACCAGATATAAACATGTAAAATTGGTATAAAAATGGGGTATGTAAGGTGGGTGGGTGAGGACATAGCTCGGCATAAGTGCCTCCCTGGCAAGCACAAGGTCCTGAGTTCAGTCCCTGATAGTGGTGGTGGGGAGTTATAAGAAATTAAGAAGGAGAGGGGGAAAAAAAAGCATTAACTGCTCCTTTCAGTAGACAAGCAGAAATCAGCAGTATAATTATCCAAGCTTGTTTTTAAAGATGTAGATGTTATCTACATCTTTATATATACATAAATATTTCTTTGTCTTTCTTTTGTTCTGTCTTATGACAGTTTTTCCTTCCCTTTGAGTACATTGTTTCCCTTTCATAGCACCTATTGTACCTTCCAGATTTTATTAACTCTCTCAGGTTGTTACACTAGTGACACAGTACGAAGTCTGCACATGCAGGTCTGATTTATGTCACTTACCAGTTTAGTCTTTTCTCTTTTTTTGTCTGGCTCAGCCTATTTGGGAGCAAGGCTAGCACAGTCTGTAGTGCTTGGGTTTGAACTTTGGTCCCCTGCTCCTGCCCAAGCTTGCCTAAGCAGGCATTTTAGATCACTGAGTTGTCTCATAGGTCCCACCAATATGGTCTTTAGTAGTTTTATCCATTTACCTATAAAAGCTTTGTGTTTATCTTTTTAATAGCTGAATAATACTCCATTGTATAAAAATACAATACCTTTTTTATCTATTCCTCAGTTGATGGGTATCTGGGTTGGTTCCATGATTTAGCTATGACAAATTATGCTGCTGCAAATACTGGTGTTATATCAGTGTGGTATGATGTTTTCAGTTCATTTAGTAAAATGCCCAGGAGGGGAATAGCTGGGTTTGATGGGACTTCCAATCCTAGCTTTTTGAGGAATCGCCATGCTGATTTCTGGAGTGGTTCTACCAGTCCATGCTCCCACCAGCAGTGAGAAGGGTTCCTTTCTCCCCACCACCCCTCAGCACTTGTATAAACCATTACTAGCTACTTCCTCACCAAAGATATTTTCACCTTATGTGATGAATCCTACAATCCAAATATATAAAACAGAAAGGAGTACTTGACCTGCACCCTCATTAGACTGTTGAAATAGAAAGCATAACAGTGCACTGTCTAGTGGCTTGGCACATCATCCCTGTGTACCTTGTTAAGATACTTTGTGCCTTACTTAGTTCCTTTGTCTGTGAAATGGGAATAAAAATAACACTCATCTCATGAAGGTCACGAGAAGGTTGAAATGAGTTAATGCACATGAAGTGCTCTGAACAGCACTGGGCATGCGTGGCAGGCGTCGTGCTTGGGCCGTATTGCATTGGCCCCTTAGCATTGCTTTGGCTTTTGGCCCATATTATCCATCAGCTGTTGAGCTATTCTGTAAGCAACACAGAATAGCTGTGTGTTTTACTGGGTATTTTACTATAAGAATATCATCATGGTCTTGTTTATTGTGTTTCATGCAGTCTTTCTCTGGAAACAAGCAGCTTCTGTCTTGCCCAGGGATAGTGATGCCTCTTCTTGGTATTCAGTTTGATTTTCCTGTACTGATCTGTGCATCTTTTAGCTGATCATGCTGCTGATTTTCATGGGCTGTTAGAATGGACCCAGATTTTCCATCCATGTCTGGTACATGTTAAGGACAGTCTGGCTGCATTTTGTATATTAGCTTATGGGTTGTTACTAGTACAAATGGCTACACCTCTGGGTGATTGTATGTGTAGATTTTTTTTTTTTTTTTTTTTAAACACTGAACAATTGTTGTGAATGTGTAGCTAGTAGCTATTGTCCCTAGCTGCCACCAATGGCCCAGAGGAAAGAGAACCTGTAAGGGAGCCACCTGATTGGTCCTCTAGGATCTCTTACTGGCAGAGCAGAGATTACAGGCTAGGCTTCAGTGACATAGCCACATAGTGGAAGTCTAAAAACTGCTAGACTATAGGGACCCTGGAGTACACAGCATACCTGCAGAGCACACATGAGTCAATAGTTTTATTGGGCCCAGAACATTTTCCAAATGGGTTTTCCATGGAGAGCTTTAATTGATAACATTTAAAGCAAGCAGGCATTAAGTCCAGGAAGGGATCAGAAGTTGCTCACTGTAAGTTTGCATCAAATAGTCTAAATGATTTCTTTAAAGGAAGTGGTGAGCCAGGAGGGAGCCCAGCCTGCTCAGCAAGAAAAACACTTCTGAGTTGTCTCTGGTCCCAAGTGGGATCATTCTGGTGGAAGATAGCATTAGAAACTGTGTCAAGGGAGACTGAACCATGCTTCTGATAGGGAAAGATGAACTTTTGTATTTAAAACTGGACACTGAAGTCCACTACAGGAACATACTGCAAACCACTTGAGTATAGCACAAGGCCTGTGTTGGCTGGCTGGAGTCTTGTGGGAGCTACCGTTTGGGTTTCTCTCCTCCATTGTCCACTGGAGCAGTAGTGCTGCCAGTGCTGGAAGGGTCCACACTTATGTTGATGGTGACCTTGTGTGCAGTGTGGCAGTTGGATGCGCATGTGTTTTGCTGTTCTTTTTGCCCACTAAAAACCTCCATTGTGAGTTCTTTAACAGGAGAATTTGACCTGCTATTGAGAGTTGTTTTCCTATCTTTCCTTGCCAGGTCCTGAAAAAACATGAAGGTTATGACATATCCTTGGATGCAGGTCAGGCAGTGAGGGCTCCTGGCATATTAATTAACGTAAAAACAATAAACTTCATGGACAAAGAAGTCAGTTGTGATTGTGAAGGCCCTTTGTCTGTGGCATGAAAGCTCCCATAACAATGGACAGGACAGCAGCTTGAGGGAGGCTGGAATAAAAAGCAGTAGTGTCTCAGGAGGCACCGTGCACCATCTAGACGGTGCCTGGCGCGGCAGTCCAGGGAAGGGCCTACTGTGCTCCCAATAGCAAGCCAGTCTTTCCTCTTTAGGACTCACGTGTGAAAGCCTAGGTTGTTGCCATTTCTGCTTCAGTACACAGAAGGGTTTGCATCTTGTTGACTTCTTGGCAGTGCCTTGGAAAGGGTTTAATGAGGCAAAGAGAAGGTACCTTTTCTCTTGGCAAGAGAAGCTGAAATTCAGGAAAATGATTTTGGGACCAAGAAAGCCAAGTTGGGGCCTCTCTGACTGGCTCATCTGTACGGTAGTTTACTACTCCAGGCAGTTGACACTTGTATCCTGAATATGGGATCATAGGCGTCAACGCAGAAGCCAGAAGATGAGGGGAATGGTTTCCTCATTTAGCAATAAGATCTACTTTTCAGACCACTACTGGGGGGGGGGGGGGCAGCCTTCCATCCAGCATGGAGGAAGACAGGATTGTTACTAGGTCCAGCTTAGTGGCTTTAGCAGCTCCCCTCCCCCCATGCCCATGTCTATCAGACATGTCCTAGAAAATGACGGCTCCTATCTTTATCTCAGGATGTTCTGTGTTCTGCCTGTCCTCTGCCATCTTGCACCCTCTCCCTTTTCTTCTATAGTTTCTGGCTACTTTGCATTCCTTGCATTTTTCCGTTTACTTAGTTCTTAGAGGAGCTCTGGCTGCTATTCAGATTCTTCTCTAGGTGTTTCATTCTAGCTTACTTCTTTCACCTGGAGCACTATAGAAACACAGGCTGCAGCCTGACTGCCAAACACTTGTGAGAAGCCGGGCTGGGGTGGGAAAGATGGTTCAAGTACACGAAGGGCCCTTGCACTTGGCATCGCCCCGTTCCTTCCTCCCTATTACTGTGGTGTTCAGGATGGGCCTTCTTGCCATGAGTTGTGCCTGGGCTCTGGAGAACCCTGATGTGAGAGTTAGGAGACCCCAGGATCTCACCAGCAGAAATCATGTGTGGTTTGTTGGGGGAATAGTACCAGTTCCCTGGTCTCCCCAAGGAGCAGACCCCTGGTGCTGTGCTCCTAGTAAAACCAGACCCAGCATGTCCTGTCAAAGCAAGCTCTGCTGCTCTGGAGTTCTGTCAAGGCCCTCCCAGCTAAAGGTGAGGTCATCAGGAGTGGTTGCACCATCTTGCAAGGCACACCTTTCAGTGGCATGTGGTCTAGTCCTCCCTGCAGTGATTTTGAAATCTGGTTTCCTGTTCTGATGCCTAGTTCTTGCACATATAACCAGTGGAACTGTCTTCCCAAATTATGTACTTTTTGTACTTCACTTGGAAGTTGATAATATTTCTCCACTGTTCTAAATGTATTCTCCCCTCACTTTAGTCCCAGGTAAATCACCATGGTAATGAAACCTATCAGGAACGCCTGGCACGTCTAGAAGGAGACAAGGAGTCTCTCATCTTACAGGTGAGTCCTTTGGATGGGATGTGGCTTTACCTATCACCTCCAGCTCTGTAGCTTCCCTAAGTGGGAGGGGAGCACAGAGGATTTACTTCCTTGAAATTTTCTGACATCAAAGTATGTGTTTTTCAAACAAGCTTTTCTTGAAACAAAGCAGAAAGTAACTAGAAGCATAACACAACCATGGCCTTGGCTTTGGGGAGCTATGGATTATTTATTGTGCACTGCCACTACTTATTGGAAACTTTGTTGCTAGCTGAATCATGGTGCAAAGTATGAACAATATGGGGCCCTGTCCTCCACGAGCCCCGAGTCTTGGAGAAAGATGAGATGTATCCTGTGTCACTCATGAAGCAACCATAAGTGACAATGGGCCCAAGGGTGAACACTATCAGCATCAAGTCCCAAGAGTCTTAAATCTGGATTTCGACTTGGTGCACGCTAATGCGGGCAAAGCCTCTGGTGGCTCTTGCTTTGACAAGAGGAACTCAAAAGCCCATCATAGAGAAAGCCAAAGAGACTTTGTCATTTTTGGAAGTCTGTATTCTTTGGCATGATATGTAGTTGAGTTTGCTTGTTTCCCTTTGGTACTGGGGACTGAATTCTAGAGACTCAGTCCATATGCAACACAGCTGTATCTCTGGCATCTAAAACTAGGTCAGACAGACAATGGATGGTACTCTGTTATTTTATGATTTTAGAATCAGTGAAGTGAACAAAATAAGCTAGAGTACAAAACTATGCATTTGTACTAGGATACATCTCCAGACTTTTTTTGTTTTCCTGAGTCAAGGTCTCCCTAAGTCATCTAAGTGCCCGGGCTGGGCTAGAATGCATGCCTCAGCCTCCCAGAATGTTGGTATTACAGCACCTCAGGTGGCTAAGTTAGGCCTTCTCACAGCAAGATTGATGCTGCCGTAGCTCTTTGCTATATTAGCTCTCAAGTGCCAAAATAAATTTATAATCGTTTACACAAATCTAGTATATATCAGCTGTTAATTAACGTTTGGAGCATATAAAGATAAATATCCTAGTTTTAGCTCCTGCAAAAGCTTAGAGGGTGACGAATAGGACTGGTGGTGGAAGAGAAGGGAGCAAGTGGAGGCCCAGACCCCTCTTGTCCTAGGGTGAGGCTTCAGTTGGTGTCAGCGAGGTGTGAGGTAGCAATGAAGCTACTGCTTTTCCTTCTTAGGGTATTTATTCTACTTTTAAAATTTTATATTATAAATATTAAATTAATCAGAAACTTTAAAAATTATGAAAGAATCCTAAATCACTTAAAGGAGATTAACATTTTGGTCTTTTCCTAGTGGCTTTTCCCTCTGCCCGGCTTCTATTTGAAACAGTTGAACTCACACCGAAGGTGCAGTTTTGTACTCTAGCTTATTTTGTTCACTTCATTGATTCTAAGCTCATAAAATAATTGAGTACCATCAGCTTGCCTGTCTGACCTAGTTTTAGATGCTGGAGATAGAGCTGTGTTAAATATGGACTAGGTCTCTATTGTATTGCTTAGGGACAGGAAGGAGGAGGAGGAGGAGGAGGTGACAGGGAGGTGGTTGAAGTGAGAGGGGAGAGGGTTTCCAACATTGTTAAGTACTGTGGAGAAAAAGCCGGATAAGGGCTGTTCTGAGACCTCCTGAACTGAGGAACCACAGGAAAGAGCTATACCAATACCTGGTGAAGTGCTTTCTAGAGGGAAAAAGGTGGTCCACCCAGCCCACACTACGACAGGGGCACGGGTGCTTAGTGTGTGGTATAAACATCAAGGGACCATTGTGTCTGGAGTCTTGCTGGGGAGAAGGGGGCAATGGGAACCCTTAGAGAAGTAGCAGGAGCCAGCTTTTATAGCACAGATGTTTAGAGGGATGTGTAATTTGAAACGCCATCCCAACAACATGATTAATGAAAAAGTATCTAATTTAGAATTTTTGCAGCAAACAATATGAAATTCAAACTTTGAAGCAGGACCTTTCATGACTGAAATAATAGAATTCCTATTTACAGTTTAATAAAGAAGACCTCTTTTTCCCATCTAGGCTTTAAACAGAAAGAAAACTAAACTCCTGGGGGATCCCTATTGAAATAATCCTCACACAGTTGGGAAGCTCTTTACCAGCCAAAGGAAGTTGGCCCTAGTGGCTTCTGTTCTGCCTGGAGCTCGTTTGGATAGGCTTTTAGCTGTGCTTCTGGGCTCCCTTCCATTTCCTGTTCTGCAGTGGGCTGTGGAGCTGCTTAGGCAGATCCTGAGCTCCATGTGGCTAGTTCATAAATACCCATAACACTGATAAGAGACATACGGTGTAATAATGTCTGTAAGTATAATATCATGTATGCACCCTCTATGATACCAAAACATTATGAAAATAGTTTGCAATGTATTAATTTATCAAATCCATCTTGTCAAGGTATCTTAAAACTATCTCATTGATATTTGTACTTCAATGAAACAAAAATTAAAAAAAAAAAAATTCCCATAGCAACTAAGCCAGACCAAAATAACTGGAACCTTTGACCCAGAATGTTTTCCTGCGTCTATTTGTAGAACAGGACATGTAGCAAAATCTTTGTTTCCAAAGATTAAAAGCATTTTATATCTTCATTATGATATAATTTCTTTATGGTAGGAAATTATATCTTTAAAAAAATTTTTTTTTCTCCTTTTTCTGAATCCCTAGCTCCAGTACCTAAGATTATGCCTAGCATGTAGTAGGGGCTCAAAACATACTCATTTTTGTTGAATGAAGGTCATGTTTTAAGGTCTTTATGTATTTTGTTCCAATTTTCTATACTTCATTTATAATACTTAGGGCCAATATTGGGACCCTTGAAGCCCCCTCAGCCCTGAATGTCTTTAGTCCTATGTGTAACTACACTATGAGCTCTTCCTAGGGACCTTATTCCTCAGGGTGCTGCCAGCCTGCGACCTCAAAGCACTGTGCAACATCTAGTTGTTAATCCTCATGATGGAATTAACCATAAAACATCCTTCCCATCCAGGAACCCTGGGTCCCAGGGAACAGAGCCCCCTACCCCAATCTCACTCTTCTTAAGTGGAGTTAGTAGTTGGAAAGGTCAGGGATGCTGCTAATAAGTGTTGAGAACTGAAAAACAAGCAAGCAAAATACAAAAAGCTGTGTTGTTTAAAATAAGCTATCTCCCCTTGTCCAGCTGGGGAGATAGCGTGGCAGTGTTAGTGCCTGCCTGGCAAAGCACAAGGTCCTGAGTTTGATCCCCAGTATGGTATACTGTGCTGGACTCAAATTGGATGTTGTGGCACTCGCCTGTAATCCCATCACTAGGGAGGCTGAAACAGGACAATCAGTGGAAATCCAAACTATATAACGAGACCCTATATCCAAAATAATAATAATAATAATAATAATATTAATAATGATACTTTTTTAAAAATTAAAAAAAGGCTTGTTGACAGAACACATTAATTATTGGTTGTTTTAGTTGTTCAACATCTGAGTTGATAAAAGAGAGCCATAAAGTAGCCATGCACATTCAGATGTATTGACTTTTAAACCCAAACTTCATAACCCTTGAAGTGTGTTTAACCAATCATAAGTGAGCTCAATTCTTTCATGTTCCTTCTATCATTCTATTTCAGATTCAGAAATAATTTTGAATAATCTATATGTAAACAGCAAACTCTAACTAAAATGTTTTCAAGTTGCCATCAGTTGATGCCTACTTTCAAGAAGTCCCCATTCCCTTTCTGCATCTTCCTGCTTTGCTATCTCTTTAAAAAAAAGAAAAAGAAAAACGATCTGGAGCAGTTTGCTAATGAAGGTTATATAACCTTCATAGTATGTATTTGGGGCATAATTAAATGACTTACTCTAATTGGGTATTTATTCGTATTTCCAATTGGATCTCAGAGTTCCTCAGAAAAATGATTTTTTTTCCTGCCGTGTCTGTGAAGAGTGACTTCTGTGTACTTAGGACCTGGGCGTCATGTTTTGGCCTGTGAAGCACAAAAGCCTTTCTGAGGCCAAGTCTTGTCCGTGCTAATGCATGGCCTTTAATGTCCCACACTCCGTAATTACTTCACAACCCTCGTCTGATAGGTCAATGAGAGGGATGAGGCCCTTGGTTAATTTCCATGCAGGTTGGCACTGCTCTTCCCCATGAGGTGGCATAAGCACTGACAAGCCAGATGAGATATGCCTTGAGGGAAAGGTGTAGGAGTCCAGCCCACAGGCAGTGCTCGGCTGTTGGGCGCTTTGCATTTGAGCCTAGCAAGGGCTGGAGCATGAGTGAAGTCACTCAGGTAGTGGGTGAGACTCCTTAGTAGGAAGGTAAGACTCCACTTGGAGTTGCCTTCCTTAGGCCTTTTCTTCCAGCCTCTGCTCACCTAAAAGAACAGCTGTTCCTAGCAGCTTTCTCTGATCAGCTGCTGGTGAGGGGCTTCACTGCCCTGGAGCACAGACCTTGTTCCTCCATTGTTATTTTCTGCAACAGGTGAGTGTCCTCACAGACCAAGTGGAAGCCCAAGGAGAAAAGATTCGGGATTTGGAAGTGTGTCTGGAGGGGCACCAGGTGAAACTCAATGCTGCTGAAGGAATGCTCCAACAGGTAAGGGCAGGTGGGGTGGAAGGGCGCTGGACTTGAAGCGGCTCTAACGTTAGAGTCCCTTCCTGAGCGTGGGCTTCCTTTTCCATGCCTCCTGGAGGTGGGGTTGGCTGCTATGCATGCAGTGTTTAGACAACAGGTGAAACCAGCCTGAACATTGAGTGCAGGGAAGGGCTAGCCCAAGCCAAATAACCTGTTGAGCTGGTTAGGCAGATTCGCAGCTTAGATAGATTTTTAGCTGGCACTTTCTGCAGCAGGGCACCCTGAGTTCTGCTGCCTGTGTCACCCTCATGTTATCATGAGAACCAGTTTGAACACCGGTGGCATTTGGAGTAGAAAGTCTATTTGTCAGATTATTTTCTGCCCCTTGCCTGCTCTCACCCTTTGTAGTTTTATAAAAATAAGATCTTAACATAGTCAACAGGTGTAAAAATTAAAAAAACAAAACAGCTGCCTTTCTAGCATTCAAATAATAGCCTCTCCTTGTTTGTTTTTGTGTTGTCCTTATGTATACCCATAATTTAAAAAGCAGTAATCCCACAGTCATGCAATTTGGGCCTCAGGTTTATATGCTCAATATTGTGTAGTTACTCTTTTTTAACATTTTGCTACATTGTCGTCTTTACTATTACTTCTACTAATTTTATTGTGTGTGAATATATCATAATTGCCTTAGCCATTCTCCCTCTGAATAGTTTTATGGTGCTGTAAATACTGTGAATGAACTTAAGTTATCATAAAGAATTATTGCCTTTGTATCACATCTTTGCAGGATTTTTTGAGAAGCTAATTAAATTTTTAAAAATTAAGCTACTTCATAGGCATCTAGAGTTAAATTATTGTTGCATTTCAGGTGTTTTAAAAATGAAGCCAGGCCAAAAGTTCCTATGTGTGCTTTAGAACTCCTGATGGGGCACTTGGCACACAAGACTGCTCAGCAGTTATTTAAAGAGTAAGAGATACTCCCCTAAATGGGTAGATTCAGGTAGACAACTGCTAGTCATCTTCCCCAGAGCTTCAACTTTTGGGCATTGTCATGACCAGCTGAAAGTTCAAATGTTTCTTGGCAGTACAGTGATGAACATAGGCTTTCCATTTTATCTTGGGTCTAAAGACAGAGATCTTAGTTCTAGTATTTGTTAGTTTTGTTTGAGTGCATTGGAAAAAATTTTCAAAAAGGTAAGTAAATATTTTTATGCATATTTCTTCATAAAGACTAATTTCAGTATCCCAGAGGTTGTTGTTAATTTATCTTTTCATGAGTGCTTAATAAGTTACCCCACTCTTGGCACCATTTGATTTTCTGTTTAGACTATACAGCATTTTTCCTGCTCATAATATTACCTGAAGGTTTGAGTAGCAACAGAAGTTGTTCCTTTTTTATTTATTTATTTATTTATTTATTTATTTATTTATTTATTTATTTATTTATTTTTAAATTGAAGCTTTCTTTGGAAGGCCCAGGAAAAAACTAGGTGGTGGTGGTGGTGGGTGTGTGTATGGGGGGAGGTTGTTACAGGGTACCTTAACTGAAAAGAAAGCATTTTCACAAAGATTACATACAACAGCAGTCTACATTATATTTTTAAGTCTACATGGAGTGTTTTTGAGGTAGAAAGGATAAAGGACAAAGATGATGGTCTGTTCTAAAAAAAAGTTAAAAGATCAGGAAGATTTGAACAAGGAACTTGTGAAATAACTGGCAGGAGGCTGATATTTCAGGAGGTAGGATTCAGCATGTGCCAACAAGGCCTGGAGGTCAGAGAATGGCGGCATTGTCATGCCTGAGTCATCTGTGCTCTCGCCCTAGCCTTTCTTTTCCACTGCTTTCCATCTCCTTGGAGCATTTCTACTCTGTTGTCAGAGTTGCAGGGTCAAGGATTCTGATGTAGGTACCCAGTGCCACTGTGGGAAGATTAGTTTGTCCCTTAGCCTTATCCCAATGATGTCATTTGAGACTTTAAACTGTCTTAAGCTCCATGATATGTCCTATTTATTCTAAATCTTCTTTCTTGTATGCTCTGAGTAAGGTACCAGGCTTTGGATGGCTTGTGTCAGAAAGGTAGATGGATTATGGTAGCTTTATTTGCCACTTCTAATTCTAAAGATTTTTTTTTTTTTTTTAATGTATTTGGTACAGGGTCTACAGGGACTCACTAGACAGCTCAGACTCATAGTGATCCTCCTGTTTTCAGCCTCCTGAGTGCTGGGATTGTAGGCATGCACCACCATGTCCAGTCTCGGTCGCCTTCTCAGCGTGCCCTGGCAACAGGGCTAATACGGCACTCTGGGGATTGAACCCCAGTCCTGTACCTGTCTAAGCAGGAGCTTTAGTCCACTGAGCTATTTGGCCAGCCCTACAGTCTTGCTGGATTTCACCAAGTCATTTTTGTGCCAATTAATATCTGCTTTGTCTTCTCAGTGTTTCTGGGGTAAAATTTCTTGACAAATTCTGAGTTCAAATCATAGGCCACATTTGACCTCAGATACCACTTTGATGTGTGCTGGGCTTGGTAGTTTCAGAGCTTGAGCTACTGGGAGATCTCAGATCCAGATCTCAGCTTTGGTGCATGTGCTGAGTGCTGCTGGAGGCTGTTTGTCATGCACCAGAACACTGACGCAGTGCCATCTAGACTTTATAGAGTATGTGCATGTCCTCATTACTGGAGATAGGCAGAGACTTGCCCAATTTGGCTGAGGTATTCTGGGCTGCAGGGCTCTTTCTGGTGATAGCAACAAAAATGACTTATGACTTAATGGCAGAGAATGAAGGCAAACAATCACCTCTTCCTGCCACTCTGAGAGGCCATTCCATCTCTGGGTCGAGTGTAGTCTTACTCTGAACAAAATCCTTCACCTGTCTATAGCAGGGCCTTCTGACTGCCCATACACACCATACTCTCCATGGGCATGTTGCACCTGAAGGCTCTGAACACTCAGGATGAACACCCGGGAAGGTCAACACACCAAGTTTTCTTACTCATAGACCATAAGGATGTCAACATGGGCTCTATATTACTCTTTGCCAGTTGCATTTAAAACAAACCATCACACTTGACCATTATAAGTCAGTACACTGATCAGGAGGTTATGTGGCCTGAGACCGAGGCCTAGTGCCTAGCTGATAACAGAAGAAGCATCCTGTCTCAAAGCAAACATAACAGAACCATGGCACATGATCCAGCAGGAGCACAGGTCTGAGGAGACAAGACAATGAGTCATGAAAAAAACAGGCCTTTCCCAATCATTCCCGGAGACTCCCTCTGGGAGCTTTATGTGGCCCAAATGACTGGTTTCTTCAAGTTTAACTTATTTGATGCTGAGTCTCTAGATCACAGTGAGGAACCCCCTTTTACTAGTTTAGCGGGATGGTTTGGGACTGGCTCTGGATCCTGCTCATGTCCACTGTGACCACCTCTTCTCTGCACAGGGTTACTCATGAACTGCATTCCTCCATGAGGCCCAGCCCTTTAACTTCAAAGGGCAAAGAGACATTTTTTTCCTTTTATGTTTTTTCATGGGCTGCTCTTTCATTTGGTTTCAGATTGCCATTCTGACTGCAGTTCTCTGTCATTGGTCAGTAATTCCCTGGGTCATATAACATTTAAAAATGGAGGTAATCATTTCAAGATGTGGCTCTTTAAGGAAGAGACAGCAAACTGTTTCTTTCAGCTCCAGGCAGCTTTGGAGAAAGGAAATGGTGGGTTTCTCTGAAGTGTAAACTTTCATTTATCATGAAGGAGATGTGTTTGTCCTTCTGGAAGAGATTAGTAGTAGTAGTGCAGGGAGAAGGGTGAGTGATAATTTCTCCCACTGTTCCTTTCTAAATCTTTATTACCCAGTTTCATGGCCCTTGACAGTAAGTAAAGGAAAACTTTTCTATACCCCTTCCCTCTTCATTCCTGCCCTCTATTCTTTAAAATATGAGCAACCTCAAAACAGGAATGGAAGCAGAATGGTACTTAGAAGCTTCTCTGAGCCTTGGCCCCACTTCTCCACAGCCACCTGGCGGCTGCAAGACTCTGGGAAGGTAGGATCATTCCCAGCAGGATCCTACCCCGACATCAGAATGCCTTAGCGTGCAGCAGGCATTGCCTGGCAAGGGAGTCGGTGCTCCAGGGAAGCAGGCTGGGTCCAGCGCCTACTCCTGTGTTGGGTGTGTGAGCGAAGGGCTCACATGTGAATGTTTTCTTTAAAGGGCACAAAGAATAAAGACAATGCAAAGAAGATGGGGAGAGAGAGAAGGAAAAAAAAAAAAAAAGAAAGAAAGAAATGTTAGAAAACTTGGACCAGGGAAGATGCAATAGGAAGGGGCAGCTTACACCAAGTCAGTGGATGAGAGTTGGTTAACAGATGAGAAGTGTGAGTTGCATCTAAAAGTTTGGACATTAACTCCCAGGAGTTATTTCTGTATCTTACTTGGTATGGGCAGAAGCCAGGTTTCAGGCAGACAGATACCTTGCTGAGGAGTAAAAGGACCAAGAGGCAGTAGGGATAGATTATTCTGTAAGAGCATGGTTGTAAAGCAGGGAGGCCGCCAGGCATGGTGGCGCATGCCTGTAATCCCAGCACTCGGGAGGCTGAGGCAGGAGGATTGCTGTGAGTTCGAGACCAGCCTGGGCTACAAAGTGAGCTTAAGGCCAGCCTGAACTACATAGTGGGCCCCTGTCTCAAAAAGACAAAAAGATAAATAAATAAATAAAGCAGGGAGAGAAGGGATAGAGACCCCCCCACACACACACACACAGCGTGCATTTGCCAACAGAGGACATGGGAGTTGATGGTGGTTACTTGAAGGGCAGACAAGGTCAAGAAAGAAGTCTTTTTAGAATGTCAGAAATTTGATCATGTTTATAGCCTGAGGAATGGAAGGTGATGGCAAGAGAGATTAAATGCCTGTCAGAACAGATGATTGATGGTCCTACCCTGAACTAACACAGAGCTGGGTGGGAACTTCCTCAAAGGCAGTACAGAGGTGAGGGGAAGCTAGAGCCCTGTGCCTGGGAGTCATTCTGAGTTCCCAGCTAAGGGAGAAATAAGACCACAATTCAGAGGACAAAGCCAAAGCTACTGCTCCTCATAAAGGTAACTTTGAGATTCATCAAATTGTGAAGAGCTCAGAGACGGAAATAGCCAAAGACAGGAAGGTCAGTCAACTGGGGCCATTTAGGAACAGGTTCTGAAAGCACGTACCCTTTGCTGTATGCTTTTTATGTGCCTTTTGGAAGCTCACTGGGCCAGGGGACTGTTCTTCAAAGTGAAAAATTTAAATAGATGATGGTAATATGCAGCATGGCAGGTTAACCTTGGAAAAGGACTATACACTCACATTATCTAAGACAGTAAAGAGATGCACATGAGATGATTTTGGAAGACTTTGAAATAGAATTTAATTTCAATACATGATTTTTTTTTTTTTCTTTTTTCTGTAAATATGAGGAGAGGTTATTTGAGGAGAAAGCGAGGCCATTGTGGGGCTCAGAAAAGATCTGGAATTCTGAAGGGAATCAGCGAGTCATGAATCCCAGATTTGCAGGGCTGTATTGGAAGAGCAGCTGTAATCAGATAGTGTGGATTTGTATCAAAGTCACTTGGCATTGTTAGATGTCTCACTAGCAGTTCTCAGGCCACAGGGAGAGGAACTTCCACAAAAGATGATGAGATTTGTCTGAACTGGCTTCTTGAGACCAGTGCTTATCAGATCTGGGGGCTCGGTGAGCCGGGTGAAGAATTTTTTGGTACAGATAGGCAGACAATGGAAATGACTAGCCTCTAGTTATGGGGAAGATCGGGAGACAGATATTGCTTAAGAAAGGTGATAAACCAGGAAAACAGAGAGTTATTAAGTAACCAGTGACCAGGAAAGAAGAAATTTGAGGTTGAGTGAGCAAGTGGGACAGTGGCAAGGTCAGAAGGTTGTGGCCAGGGGAAGGAATTTCAGAGCTGGAGATCTTAGAGAACAGAACAAACATATTCCTGGATAAAGATAAAGAGCTGAGCCGTGGCTGTGTGGCTGAGAGGCTGAAAGGAAGTAGAAGCAAAGGCTGTGAAAGCTGAGATCAACGTGAAGCTGAAGGGTTAACGAGGTGGATAGTGAGCCGTGGAGCCATCAGCAAAGATGTTGAAGTTCCTGAGGAGTCGGAAAGCACCTCAAGTATGTAGAAAAGCGATTGATGAGAAGACAGATGCCTTGTAGGCAGTACGGGGACTGTCTTGCTGTAGCTCTCTGGGAAGATTGTGACATAACTGAGTGGCACTTGCTGCCTTAGAGCAGAAGGTAGAAAGGGATGATCAGTGGGCACAGAAAGCTGTCATGAAGAAGGGAGAGAGAGCTTCTGCCAGCTGTGTTTGTTGGGAGCAAAGTTTCCCCAGTGCTGGTGGCTGGGAAGCGTGAGCTACGTGGTGCAAAATCCAGGAGTCTGCTTATGTTGGAAGTAGAAAGATCAATAAAGATGTAAGATATTTAATTCCTGTTAAATTATGCATTTTAAAAATTCTAGTACAGAGTAGTAGCTAGGGGCCCTACAGGGTCTGGGGATTGGAAAGAACAGCTGAATTGAAAGAACCATTGGAGGCAGACTATTGAGGAATGGGACAGTAATTGTTAATGACAAAGAGGAGGGGAGAAGATTGTGAATGGTAGAAGCTCCTGCTGATAGAGGTAAGTGGGGAAAGAGTAAGAAAAAGCTTTATTATTAGTGAACTATAGTCAATTAATCAAGCTCAGGCTTCTAATTAAAACTTCTATGTGTCTAATTGGAATGCCTCCTTGGACTGTTAGCATGACCAATTCGAACACTGGCATGACTAATGGAAACAGCCATTGGAACCAATTACATATTATCCTCATCACTTGGAACATTGGAGTGACCAGCTACAGCCTGGTAATTAAAACAGCAATGGGGTTTTTGGCAGTAGTGGAAATAGAATGAACTCATAGGTTGGAAGGGAGAAGGAAGCATCCTGAGCTTCTTCTGAATTCTACCAAAGCAGTGTCTTGGGTGCTCGTCCGTCAGCAAACTGCATGAGCACTATTGTCCTAAGATGCTCAAGTTGTCAATAGGAGCTGTGCTTGATGGGTCACATCCTTTGGTGCTGGAATATATATGAATGAAGTCTCATAAAGGAAATTTTTTTCTTAGAATTCAGTACTCGAGTATACATTATAGCTCATGTCATAATACTTTATAGTATGGTCTTCTATGGTTTTCTTTTTTTGTCTATTTAGTACAGGGTCAACAGGGCCTCACTACACAGATCAGAATTGCAGTGATCCTTCCTGTTTTTCAGCCTCCCAAGCACTGGGATTACAGGCATTTAACCATGCCCAGTTTTAATCCCTGTCTCACCACATCCTGGGGACAGGGCAGAACCTCTGGCCCCTGTGTCTGCCTAAGCGCTTGAGTCCACTGAGCTATCTGGCTGGCCCTTTATGGTTTTCTTCTTGTAATTCTGATTTCAACTTCTTTTCCTATCTGTTTTAATTTTTGTGATTTATTTTTTTAACTGGGAATATCTATTTTGTACATTGCTTTAGATCATTTTTGGAACAAGACAGTTAGGCGAAGGAATGGCAATACAGAGAATGCAGGTGGGAATGTAGGAGAGACTAAACAAGGTTGTGTTGGGGGAGAATTGGATCTTAAATTTTTTAATTCTCAAGACTTAAGAGAACTGGCCATTTCTGTGTGCCCTCACTCCAGGGGTGAACTGAAAGGTTATTTCCTGGGCTCTGTGAATGCTGATTACCCCTTTAAAACATGTACTTTTAAAATCGCCTCTTAAAATTCTTGGAAGTTTTGTCCTAATTTGGGAAAGTCTGATACTTTATACAGAACTGAGTTCTGGAGTCAAACATCCTCATTTGAAAACTAACTCGGTTCATGATTAGCGTGTGTTGTTGGCCAAAAGCTCTGTTTACGCTCTTCAGGCCTGTTTCCTGGTCTGCAAAATCAGGACACTAACATTGCTGCCAAATCCTTGTGAGGGTTTATTAAGAAGATGATATATGTAAAAGCACCCAGGAGGGAGCCAACACATCCATGGTCTCTGTTATATTGGACACATCCATCTGCCTCATTCCTTATAACCAAGCCTTCCACAGTCCTGGCAGTATGGCCCTGCTGCTTCTGCCCTAGCTTCCGCCCCAGTGTCTAGCCTGGCTGGCTCAGGAAGGGCTGACCTCCCCTACCCAGCTTCAGCAAGGTCATGTGCCAAGGTGCTGAGGCCTTTCGATACCTGTTCTTTCAGCTTAACCCATGCACAGTTTGTAGCCCACTTTTCTGAGATACTGATGACCTTTGGCCCAGAGAATCACACATTACAAATCAAACACTCTGTCCTGTGTGGCTTGATTGATGATCTGAGGACAATTCTAAATTAATAAAATTAGAGCTGTTGAGTCAGAATGTTGAGATCACTGTTCTGGTACCAGGGATGTGTTGCCCAAGAAAGTAGGAAAATGTTCAGACGACGGCAGGATATTGTTTGTTTTCCATCTGTTCCTCTGGTCTCATTGCTCTGCTTGTTGCCATGTATATTTTCCTTGCTGCAGGGATTTGACCATCACATGACATTGCCATTTACCACTGGAAGAACTGGGAAAGTTGCCCTGTACTTAGGGAGATGTTTCTGGTTTTTGAGGTCCTTTATAATTTTCTTCCCTATGTTTCATAAGCAGATAGATAGATAGATAGATAGATAGATAGATAGATAGATAGATAGATAGATAGATAGCTCAGTAGTCTAAATACCTGCCTGGTACACACAAAGACCCAGGTTCAGTCCCCGGTACCACATGCCATGTCAGCCTTGCAGTGAGCCAGCTACCAAAGCCAGGCATGGTGGCACGTGTCATAATCCTGAGGAGGCTGAGACAGGAGCATCACTATGAGTCTGAGCTGTGTGGTTAAAATATATATAACCTGAAGTAACTGGTTGTAGTCAGCCACTGTTGTAGTGATGGCAGAACAATCTTCTCATCTGTCCCACTCTGGCCAAATTATAGTTTCAGTGTACCCAGGAAAGAGCCAGCTCACATACTGAGACTCACATATAATCAACCCCCAAAATATTGAATACCTACTATGTGTTCTAACCCTCATTCACTGTAATGAAGTGAATTATAGTGCCAAAGACTGGGCTGAGGAGCACTGATTTATTCTTTATTTATCTATTTTTGTATTTTAGGGAAGGGTCTACAGGGTGTTCAGGGTCTCACTACTAGACTCATAGTGATCTGCCTGTTTACAGCCTCCTAAGAGCTGGAATTACAGGCATGCAGTACCACGCTCAGTCTCAATTGCCATTTCAATGCACCCTGGGGTCAGGGCCACCTTGGCAGTCCTGGGGATCAAACCTACCATCCCTGCAGCTGCTTGCAGGTGCTTTAATCCGTTGAGCTATGTGGCTTGCCCAGGAGCACCAATTTAGCCCAAGATATCCTCTAGAAATTTTGGTTTTAAGAAACATCGTTAGTGTAAGTTTTTGTTTCTTCTGGTAGAGACGACCTGCTGCTTTGCCTTAAAAATAGCAATGGAGAAAGAAAGTTGGTTTTTTGAAAGCCAACAGTTATTTTCCTCTGGGGAATAATTAATCATGGTTTCTCTTGGGGAAACATAGTTTTGACACATGTAGGTCACATTGTCTTTCAAGGCACAATGGGATATCAAGGGCTGTGTTATCCCCAAGCAACGAGTGTGAACCCAGGCCCAACTCTAACAGACCCGTGTCTCACATGTATAGGGGCAGTTCTGAGCTATGCAAAACCCAAACTCAGGCATGGCCTTCCATGCTGTAGGTAGAGCCAGAGCTGTCTTTGTTGCTGCAGTGGTCTGTGATTTTAAAATCTGTCTTTGTTTGCAGGAGCTGCTGAGCCGCACGTCTCTCGAGACTCAGAAGCTCGACCTGATGACTGAAGTGTCTGAGCTGAAGCTCAAGCTGGTTGGTATGGAGAAGGAGCAGAGAGAGCAAGAAGAAAAGCAGAAAAAGGCAGAGGTGAGTGTGATGCTCCTCGTGTGCCAGTGCGTGGAGAGGATCTGTGCTGTCCCGAGCTCAGGCCTGGCATCCACCCTGATGAGGCCTCTGGTGTCGGGTAACCCCAGGCCTGGCACCAAGGGCCAGAAGTCTGTGTGCACTACAGACGCAGTGATCGGTTAGGATCAAGTTATTGGATTTAGCTGTGGCTGCAGATTTCAGCAATGCCCAAACCACTCAGTGTTGGCCCTAAGGCTTCTCCTCTCAAACTGCTGACAGGGATGAAAAGGGAAGAGGGAGTGAGGAAAGTTTCTGATGAAACGTGGAACACAAAAGATGACTTCTGTGTGAACCAAGGTGATGGCCTTCTGCAGGGAGAAAGACACGTGTCCTATAGGCCACTGTCACTCTGCCAATGAGCTGAGATTTTTTTAAACATATATTTCACTGACTCATATGGAACCCTTGGATTATGTGTTTCTTTACTCTTGACAGGTCATATGGATGAGCCCATATATGTATCTTGTAAAAGAATTTGTGTGTGTGTGTGTGTGTGTGTGTGTGACTTGGGATTAGAACCCAGGGCCTTTGCACTGAGCTGAATCCCCTTGGTTTATTTTTTATTTTGACAAGAGACTTAGTAAGTCATTAAGTTGTCCAGGCTTGGCTTAAGCTTTTGATACTCCTGCCTCAGCCTCTCGGACTGCTGAGATTATAGGCATGTGCATGCTACCATAGAATACCCAGCTTTGTTTTTTGGTGCTCCAAAATTATTAGCTGCAGCATACTGGTTTCCTTTTGGAATAAGCATTTAGAGAATTGTAAGTTGCATTCTGTTGGCTAGTGTCTTATTGAGGATTTTTGCCTCTTTGGTTATTGAAGAGATTGGCCTATAGTTCTCTTGTTTAGCTGGGTCTTTATCCAGTTTGGTGATGAGGGTGAAAGTCGCTCCCATAATTGGACTTCAGAGCACTCCACCCATTTCAGTTGCTTTGAAAAGCTTGTGGAATATTGGTGATACAATATCCTTAAGGCTTTTCAGAATTTCAGCTGTGAATCCATCAAGTAATGAGCTTTTTTAAGTTGGTAGCTTCTTTTATTTATTTTTTAAATATATTTAGTACAGAGTCTACAGGGTCTCACTACACAGATTGGACTCATATCTATCCTCCTGTTTTCAGCCTCCCAAGCACTGGGATTATAGGCATGGACCACCACACCCAGTCTCAGTCACTGTCTCAGTGCACGCTGGGTATGGGGCATGCTAGGGATTGAACCCCCAGTCCATGTGCGGCACTTTAGTCCACTGAGCTGACTGCTCTGGTAGCTTCTTTATTATTGAGTCAATTTCATTGCTTATGATGAGTTGTTAGGTCTATTTCTGTCTTCTGGATGGGTTTTGGTAGTTTGTTTGTGTATAGGAATCTGTCAGTTTCTTCAAAATTCACTACTTTGTTGGAATATACT